>JAQZBX010100858.1:0-11341 GCA_029593785.1 Cabassous unicinctus | reverse complement strand
CTCAAGATTGAGGAATGAACAAACATAAGGGGTGAATGCAACTATGGACTAAAGTAGACCTATTATTATTCTAGCAATGGAAGATCTTGTAACATAAATGCAGTGGTCACCAGAGGTTCTGAGGGGAGGATGAGGGAAGAATAGGTGTAACATGGGGAAGCGGCTGTGGCTCAAGTGGTTGGGCTCCCATTTACCATATGGGAGACCCCAGGTTCGCTTCCTGGGGCCTCCTGGTGAAGGCAAGCTGGCCCGCATGGCGCAGTGAGCTGACGGCCGGTGCAGCACCGTGAGCTGGCACAGCAAGATGACGCAACAAAGGGAGACAAGCAGACACAGAAAAATGCACAGCAAATGGACACAGTGAGCACAAGCAGCAAGGGGGGATAAATAAATAAAATAAAGCTTTTAAAAAAAAACAATAGGTGTAACATGGGGCATTCTTGGGACATTGGAATTGTTCTGAATAACACTGCAATGACAAATACAGGCCATTATACATTTTGTCAAAACTTATAAAATGTGCAGGGCAAAGTATAAACTATAATGTAAACTATAGACCACGGTTAGTGGCAATGCTTCAGTATATGTTCATCAATTGTAGCAAATGTACCACACTAATGAAGGATGTTGCTAAGGGGGAAAGTGTGGGAGGGGGAGGGGGTGGAGTATATGGGAATCCCCTACATTTTTGATGTACCCTTTATGGACTCTAAAGTTTCTTTAAAAATAAGAACGAAAATGAAACCAAAAAATAAAAGCAACGGTAGGCTGCCTCACCATTTCCTACCCTCCAGTCTTACTCCCCAGAAGGAATTCATTGCTGATTTTGCTTTTAGCTGCTCTTTAAATAGTATGCTTATTATTGTCTTGATTTCAGGTACTATCTGTTCTTTCTTAACTAGAAATAATATGCTTATTATTGATATCTTAATTTTAGGTACTATATATTCTTTCCACAACGGTAGTCAGTATTTGGTGACTTTCATCATCTCCTGTTCCCCTCTTCCCCAAATAATTCTATGGAAGTTCGTGAATACATATATGGGCTGATACATGTCTCCATGGCATATATACATATCCTATAGGTCTTTATTTCTTGTTGCATAACTATAGCTAGTACCTCCCGACTGTCCCCTAATAAAGTGAGGGTAATACTATTATTATTCTTTCTTCCTCCTCTCTTCCCTCTTCTAGCTTTCCATTTCTCTCCACTGTATTTTTAAGTGGTCAAGAACAATAATAACATTTACATTGTTTTGTAACCACTAGCAAACATTCCATGATTCATTCATAAGTTGCTTCTAAAGTTGAAAATCAATATTTACATCATTTGACTACATTCATTTTACTCACTGTATCATCAAGTCGTATGTTTGCATTTTTCTTCTCTATAATTATAATGTTACACTCTCTGCACCAGTCATAGAAGATTGTCAGTAGAGTCTCGTTTTTAGTCTTCATAATTGCTCAAAATCATGTGGCATTTTAGTTTATATTTGATATATGCCTTTTTTTTGCATAGGATTAAAAATTTTTTTTCTAGAGTTCTGATTGCTTTTTATTTTCTTGTGAAATGTGAAACATGCCCATCATCACTATATTTCTATTATCCATCTTTCTACTATGTCTGCTATATGGAATCTGTTAGCTGGAAACCATTACACTTTTTTCCTGGAGACCCAATAAATATCTGTACTAATATGTACTCATGATCTCATATTTGGACCATTGCTATTTTGGAACTATCTTTTCTACGAGTTTCTAATCCCCTTCTATTTATGTGCTTAAATCTGGACTGATAGTTTTGCAGCAGAATAAGAGAACAATCATTCTAAGACTGTTTGTCATTGCTTTTCTTCTGAGATGGATTGATATTTTCTTGATTTGCACTGTTTTGCTGGAGTACATCCTGATGCAACTTCTGAAAAATATTGTATGGAATACAAACTTTCTGAATGTTTGCATGTCTGAAAATATTTCATTAGGCACCCTAGCTAACAATTCTAGTTTACAATTATTTTTAAATTTTATTTCTGTATCTGTGTATATTACCTGTTTTTCTCTCTGGGAAGTT
The DNA here is from genome assembly GCA_029593785.1 of Cabassous unicinctus. Taxonomy (NCBI): domain Eukaryota; kingdom Metazoa; phylum Chordata; class Mammalia; order Cingulata; family Chlamyphoridae; genus Cabassous; species Cabassous unicinctus. The sequence continues at coordinate 9,267 of JAQZBX010100858.1, read as the reverse complement.
TTAAGATTATCTTTTTATCTTTGCTATATAAAATGTGGCCCTTTTTCATTAATTATGTTGGGCACTTGGTAAACATTTCCATCTTTAAAACATGCATTTCCCTTCATCTCTTGGAAATGTTTTTGATTGTTTCTTTGAAAATTCTCATCTCTATTTTCTCCTTTCTGCTTTCCTTCTTTCCTTCTTTCTTTTCTCCATTTTTCTTTCCTTTTTTTTCTTTCCTCTTCTCTCCTTCTATTCTTCCCTCATTTCTTTTCTATTAATTGGATGTTTGGCATTATATTAGATAGCATGAAACAAGAACAAAAAGAGATAGGGACCGTAATTGTGGAAGATACAATAAAGGACATAGAGATTAAACTAGGAGGTCTCTGGCAGACACTGACAGCTGTTACTCACCATCCATTCTCTACTGCTTTCTTATTTTAACGGTGACTTCAGATGGTTTTTCCCTTTCCCCTTCCCTCTTCCCTGCACCTTCTGCCTGGACTACAGGAAGGACATGTAGAGAAAGAGCAACCACCCCGGGATGCTGAGGGTGATTCTACATCTAAAGAAGACGACTTGGCAGGAGAGCATGGCCCCAAGCTCTTTTGGCATCAGGAAGCCACCATAACAAGTCTAGAGTTCTGACCTCTAAGTTTCTTATTACATGAAAATTCAAGATGGTATTTTGTTGAATAAACCACTTTAGTCAGGTTTCTGTTTACATGCAGCCTTGTAGATTTCCTTAAATGTATTTTCCAACCCAACTATTCTAATGTTTTAAAATCTAGGAAATCATGATTATAATTTCTTAAAGCTCTTTTTGTGTTTTGATTTATCTCTTTCCTAGCAGCCTATTCTTGCTTTCTGATTGCAAAAATCTTTTCATATTTCTCCGAGGGACTAATTAAAAAGTGTCTTTCATTTACTTGAATTATCTCTGCTAAGGGTCAGAATTCTGTATCTTGATCTGACTCTCACCTTTCAGGTCTCCTCAAATGCCTACTTCTGTTGGTTGTCTCCCAGTATGGAATGTGGCTGGGAGCTTTGTATGGAGCTGGAGCAGTGCAGTCAGCAGGCTGCTCTGAACCTGGAATGCTGTCCTTGCAGTGTGGACCCCACTCCCTCCAATCTCTGCTCCTCAGCGCCTAGCCTTACACACACCTGCGGCTCATTCTCTTTTCCTGGATTTGCCCAGGGCCAGGAGTAAACAGGATTGGAAAGTAAAGAAAGGATAGATTTAGGAAACCTAAAACTAATATATTTGAGAAATGCTACATTTAATTTCACTTTATGAACATAGATTTGTATCCTCCTTGATCTTTAGGGTCTTTTTAAAAACCAGATTCTATTAGAGCTAAATTAGAGATAATTCAACTTGGGAAATTAGGAGCAAATTGAAATAAAATAAAATGACATTTTACATCCCCCACTGAGGGCATTTCGGATGACAGCCAGATGCTGAAAGTGCTTGTGCCCCACTTGAAGTTAATTTTGGTATAAATTACGGGGTAACTAACTCCGGGAGCATCTCTCATATATCTAATTTGTACCATATAAGCACTCAATATAATTTGTTTTTCTGAAAAAGTAGTGCTATGGAGAAGAAAATGTAACAAAATTTGATTAACTCTCCTTTGCAAGTAAAAATTATGCTCCTCTATGAAAAAATAGAACCATCAAAATCTGAAATTACTTATGACATTTTAGCTGACCATCTATTTATTGTATTCAATTGCAGCATGATTATGAACAAGAAGGTGAAAACTGGGTTGATTTATAGCAATAAAGATTAAATATACTCCTGTTTTTCTACTTCAAGTGTCTCGTGAAAATAATTCTGACCACATCATTCTGAATGGGCTTCCAAGCCTTTTTTGCCAGAGATTGGAAAGCGTTTTCTATCAAGAGACAGTAGTCTCAACCATGCTATATCAATTTAAGGCTTGCTTGGAAGTATAAACATCTTAATATAGCTGTAGCTTTTTATTTTGAAAGGGAGAAACTTGTTAAAAGCTTAAAGTACAGAAGCTACAAAATTGGGCTTGATAACATATCAATTACTTAAAAATATACTTCAAAGTAAATTAGAGGTTACCATGGAATGGGGGAGGAAGGAAGGAGGAGTTACTGCTTAACAGGTATAGAATTTCTGTTTGGGGTGATGAAAAAGTTTTGGTAGTGGATGGTGATGATGGTAGCACAACATTGTGAGTGTAATTAATACCACTAAATGGTACACCTAAAAATGCTTAAAATGGCAAATTTTTTGTTACGTATCTGTGACATTTTAAGATTATTTATGAATCCCAAAAAGAGAAAGATTATGTTTGCAAATTAATCTATTCTTTGGGATGTGATACCCTTTGATTATATTGGATTCAGTTGAGGGGCCCTTGATTAAATTACCTGTTAAGATTAGGGCTTTGATTTGACCACGTCAGTAAGGCGTGACTCAGGTTGAGTCCCTGCCCCCTTGGTGGGCCAATATAAATAGACACTCGCTCAAGAGGCACAAGAAGACACACAGAGGAGAGAACTTTGTCATTTTGATCCTGCCAAGTGACAGAAAGGAGAATACTCAAATAGCTATAGCTGACCTTGGGAAGAGAGCAGAGACTGATGCAGAAAGCCCAGAGGGGAAGGCTGAAACCCGGAAAAGATTGCTGGCCATCTTGCTTCAATATGTGGCAGCTGACTTTGGTGAGAAAGCAACCTTGAGTTGGACTCTTTACAGCCTTGTAACTGTAAGCTTTTACCTCAAATAAATATCCTTTACAAAAGCAAACAGATTTCTGGTACTTTGCATCAGCACCCTGTTTGGCATACTACAATATCTGTACACAATGAAATTAAATATATATAAACTTCAATTCTACAATATGTATGAGCATAATGCAAAAGGGTGGGGAAAGGAGAGGAAAGAGGAAAAATGAGAGACAGATGGGAACAGAAGGAGTGAAAGAAGCAACAGATTTGGAGACCAGGGAGAAATGAAGAGGAGTTCAATAGATTACGACGTGTGAAACTATTTTTGTTTTCCTGAGCTGAGTTGTGTATTAGCAACACCATAGTGAAGTATTAATTTGTTAGCAACTGTACACACATCCCTCATTATTCTTTATACTTAAATGCAGTGAATAGTCACAGTTACCCCGATGGGGACTACTCTTTTGGACTACTTTATGGTAGCTAGGGGAATGTAATTTGGGCGTCAGCTCCTAGACCCCTACTTTCTTTTTTTATTTAACTAAACTACAGACAATCAAATTTCATGATTTTCCCACCAGTGCTTTATATTTGGCCCATGTTCCAATCCAGGTTCCCACCTTCCATGTAGTTCTGATGTCTTCATTTGCCCTCTCAATAATCTGTGATAGTGTCTCAGTTTTTCTTTGTTTTCCATGACTTTGAAACTTTTGAAGAGTACTGAACAGATGTTTTGCAGAATGTCCTATAATTTGCATTTATCTAAATTTTTTTCATGATTAGATTTAACTTACACATTTTTGGTGTTTTGGTTTGCCAAAGGCTGCCAATGCAAAGTACCAGAAATGGGTTGGCTTTTATAAAGGGGATTTATTTGGGGTAAAAGTTTATAGTTCTGAGGCTTTGAAATGTCCAAATCAAGGCACCATCAGAGGTGCTTTCTACCAAAGTCAGCTCCTGCTGATCCTGCTGTCTGGCCGTGTGGCAAAGCAAGATGGCTGCCGATCCCTTCCTCTGTCTCTGCCTCGCCCTCCAGGCTCACCATCTCTCAGAACTCATCTGTGGGCAACAAGGCACAGGGATTATCTATTTCTGGGTCTCCTCTATCAGTCTCGGCACCCTCTTTCTTCCCGAGTTCAGCTGTGAGTTATCAGGCATATGGCTCATCTCTCCCTGGGTCATGGCTCCTTGAACCTCTCGGGGCTTCTATTTTCCTGCAGTCCTCTCTCTCTCTCACATGGCAAGATCAATATAATATGGAGGCTCCCTTTTCCTGTGTGTTTCCATTTAAATCAGACCCAGTAAGGGGGTGGTGACTCAGCCTGAGTCTCACCTCACTAACATACTCCAACTTAAAGGGTCTCTTACCCCCAGGAATGGATTAGTTCACAAACATAATCTTTCCTCTTTTTGGGATTCATAAAAGAACTTCAAATTGCCACATTTGGCAAAAGTACATGATAAGCCCTGATTAGTGTATCATATCAGGGCATGCATGATATCCATGTGTCTTATTACTGGTGATGTTAACCTTGATTACTGGGTTAAGGTGTGTCTGCCAGGTTGCTCCATTTTAAAGTTACTGTTTTCCTTCTGCAATTAATAAATATCTTGAAAGAGTTACCTTGAGTCTTGGCAAATATTATGTTTCTCCTCAAAGTTTGCCCATCAATTGGTCTATCTTGTGGGCAATATTTATTACTGTGGTGTTCTGATGGTGATTTTCTATTTCCCTCATCCCTTCTACATTTATTACTAGGAATAGCTGCCCCTTTCTCCCCACTTGTTTATTTATTCAATTATTTCCTTGTGTCAGTATGGACTCATAGAAGCTTACTGTATTCTTTTGGTTACAATCCAATCTATCATTTATTTTCTTGCTTAGCTGGTTCCAGGTTTGGACACTGGGGGCTTTTTCAGGTTGACTTTTGTGACCTTTTGACACGTCCCAATCATTTTGTGAGCACTTCCTTACTTTCCAGCACCACAGCATGCTCCAGGCTCATCTTGTGTTCTCCTTACCTGAGCGCTGGAATCAACTACGTCTACAAGGAGTACTGAGCATGGTATTTAGAAACAAAGATCTGGACTCTAAGTGTGCTTATCACTACTGGGAAGTCACTGTTTTTAGCTTCCATCAGCAGTTTATGCTTTTACCAATACCATGTGGTCTTGAATAATGTAGATTTATAGCAAGTCTTGAACCTGGGTAGTGTGTGAGTCCCTTTATCTTTACATATAAATTTTAGAATCAGCTTATCACTATCTATAAAACTACCCATTGGGACATTCAGAGGGCTTGCATTGAATCTATGGATCAATTTTGAGAGAACTGACATCTTGACAATGCTGTCTTCTAGATCCGTATTTTTTGCAACTCTGACTTCTATCCAAGATTCAAGCCAATGAATGGAAACCTCTTTAAAGAAGCTGTGTTAGGAGCTGAGTTTATGTACTAAAAACAGGCCACAGTGGTAAGCAACAAAAGTGTTGGGTGGGAAACAGCTCAGAGAGTAGCTTTTAATTGATTTTTGTCTCTCCCAAGACAACAATGGAGAGACTCAGGAAAAAAAAAAAAGATCTCCATCTGGTATAAGGAACTGATAGAAGACTTTAGCTATTTGCTTTTAATGCCCTTGATAATATCTTCACCAGATGGCCTGACAAATCTGAAATACTGTCAAAACATTCTACACTCACAGAACCATAACATTTATTTCTTGTTTTGTAAACATTGCAAGTATGCCTCCTGTTTTTTTACCTTGTGTCACACCTTTCCCCAATGCATTTTTTGGAGAGAGAAAAAAATGTAAGACAGTAAATGAGTGAAATTATTTCACTTGTGGAACCACCTCGTATTTCGTTTATCTCAGGGACCTTACAATGATCATTTCCAGTACATCCACTGTGGTTTATAATCAAATAAAACTAGCATATGCTCTTTTACTGCCTGTTTACATGTTTGAGATTTTCAAAAATTAATATGTTCACTGAAATCTTCCTTCAGTTTCATCCCCTTATTATACACAGTTTGGTAGGATGCTTGGTGAGGAAAGTATATTGAGGCCTCTGTGGTGGTTTAGAAATATGCCACGTTTAAGGCAGGAATGAGTCAGAACACTTTAAATATTAAACTATGTAAAGAGTTAACTGACAAATTTCACTTCTAGAAGCCCATGTTTGCAATGGTGGCTTTGTGGAAAAGTTTCTAAGCAAGTAAATTATGTGGTGTGACTTGAGCTGTTGATTACCTTGTGTTACAAAATAAGAGTAGTAGAATTAGATTTTTTTAAAATCCAGACTTTTTATTAGAGAAGTTGTAGATTTACAGAAAAATCATGCAGAAAATAGAGTTCACATATACTCATCTCACACACAGTTTCCCTATTATAAACACTTTATATTAGTATGGTAACTTTGTTGTACTAGATGAAATAATATTATTATAATTACATCATTAATTATAGTCCTTATTTTACACTGGGTTTCACTGTTTGTGTTATACAGTGTTATGGCTTAAAAAATTTTTTAATCTACTAACATATATACATACTAAAATTTCCCCTTTTAACCACATTTGAATAAATAATTCAGTGGTCTTAATTACAGTCACAGTGTTGAGCTACCATCACCACCATCCAACCATCCATTACCAAAAATCTTCCAATATCCCAGACAAAAACATTATACCCTACCCTTCACCAGCCCCTGGTGACCTGTATTTTAGTAACTCTAGGAATTTGTTTATTCTAAGTATTTCATATAAGTGAGATCATACAATATTTGTCCTTTTGGTTCTGGTTTATTTCACTCAACATGATGTCTTCAAGGTTCATCCATGTTGTTGCGTGTATTGGAACTTTCTTCCTTTTTAAGGTTGAATGATATCCCATTGCATGTTTATACCTGAGTTGCTTCCATCTTTTGGCAATTGTGAATAATGATGCTATGAACACCATTGTGTAAATATCCGCTCAAATCCCTGCTTTTGGGTATATAACTAGAAGTGGAATTGTTGGGTCATATGGCAAATCTATTCTTAACTTTCTGAGGAGCCACCAACTTGTTTTCCACAGCAACCAAACCACTTTACATCCCATCAACAATGGATGAGTGTTCCTATTTGTCTACATCCTCTCCAACACTACTTATTTTCCTTTTTTAATAAAAAAGAATAGTCAGTCTAGTGGGTATGAAATAGTATCTCATTGTGGTTTTGATTTACATTTCCTTAATGCCTAATGGTGTTGAATATCTTTTCATGTGCTTATTGGTTATTTATAAATTGGCTTTGGAGAAATGTATATTCAAGTATTTTGTCCATTTTCTTAATTGAGTTGTCTACCTTTTTGTTGTTGAATTATAGGATTTCTTTATATATTCTGGATATTAAACCCATATCAGTTATGTGGTTTCTAAATATTTTCTCCTGCAGTATAAACTGCCTTTTTGCTTTTGTGATGAAGTCATTGATGCACAAAGTTTTTATTTTTTATGAAGTCTTATTTATCTAATTTTTCTTTTGTTGCTCATGCTTTTGGTGTCAAATCTAAGAAATTATTGCCTAACACAAGGTCCCAAAGATGCGTCTCTGTTTTTTCTTCCAGAAGTTTTATAGTTTCAGTTCTTATATTTAGGTCTTTGATCAATTTTGAGATAATTTTTGTACATGATATGAGATAGGGGTCCAAATTCATTCTTTTGTAACAATAAAGTTTACCACATCAATTGACTCTTCCTTACAGGAAAGATTTCTATGTAATATGTGATGCTGTTTGATAGCAATTTACCCACAGTAGAATGTCTTTCAAAATTAGAGTCAATCCTCTCAAACCCTGCTGCAGTTTTATGAACCAAGTTTTTGTAATATTCTAAATCCTTTGTTGTCATTTCAACAATGTTCACAGAATTTTCACCAGGAGTAGCTTCCAGCTCAAGAAACCACTTTCTTTGCTCAACCATAAGAAGCAACCAACTTCTCACCTGTGAAAGTTTTATCATGAGATTGCAGCAATTCAATCACATCTTCAGTCTTCACTTCTAATTCTAGTTCTTTTGATACTTGTACCACATCTACAGTTACTTCCTCCATTGAATTGTTGAATCTGTCTAAATCATCCATAAGGATTGGAATCAACTTCTTCCAAACTTCTATTCATGTTAATATTTTGATCTTCTCCCATGAATCATGAATATTCTTAATGGCATCTGAAGTGGTAAACCCTTTCAAAAAGGTTTTCAATTTATTTTGCCCAGATCCATCAAGAGAATCACTGTCTATGGCAGCTATAGGCTTATAAAATGTATTTTTTAAATAATAAGACTTGAAAGTAAAAATTGCACCTTGATCTATGGCTTGCAGAATGGCTGTTCTACAGCAGGCATGAAAACAACATTAATCTTATGGTACATCTCTGTCAGAGCTCTTGGGTGACCAGGTGCATTGTCAATAAGCAGTAATATTTTGAAAGGAATCCTTGTTTCTGAGTAGTATGTCTCAACAGTTGGGCTTAAAATATTCAGTAAGCCATGTTGTAAACAGATGTGCTATCATCCAGCCTTTGTTGTTCCATTTATTGAACACAGGGGGAGTAGACTTAGCGTAATTCTTAAGGGCCCTTGGATTTTTGTAATGGTAAATGAGCATTGGCTTTAACTTCAAGTCACCTGCTGCATTAGACCAAAACAAGAGAGTCAGCCTGTCCTTTGAAACTGAAACTTGGAAGCCAGGCATTGATTTCTCCTTTCTAGCTATGAAAGTCCTAGATGACATCTACTTCCAAGAGAAGGCTATTTCATTTACATTGAAAATCTGTTGTTTAGTGTAGGCACTTTCTTCAACTATCTTAGCTAGATCTTCTATATAGCTTGCTGCAGCTTCTACATCAGCACTACTTCTTCACCTTGCACTTTTATGTTATGGAGACAGTTCTTTCCTTAAACCTATGAACCGACCTTTGCTATCTTCAAACTTTTCTTCTGCAGCTTCCTCACCTCTCTCAACCTTCATAGAATTGAGGACAGTTAGGGCCTTGCACTGGATCAGTGTTTGGCTTAAGAGAATGTTGTGATTTGTTTGATCTTCTATCCAGACTACTAAAACTTTCTCCATATCAGCAATAAGGCTGTTTTGCTTTATCATTCTTGTGTTCACTGGAATAGCACTTTTAATTTCCTTCAAGAACTTTTACTTTCCATTCACAACTTGGCTACCTGCTTGGTGCCTAGCTTTCAGCCCATCTTGGTGTAGCAGTTTGAGATTATTTATGAATTCCAAAAAAAAGAGACTGTGTTTGTAAACTGCTCTGTTCCTCTGGGCGTGAGAACCCTTTGATTGCATTAGATTCAACTGAGATGTCTGACTAAATTATGTTAAGATTAGGGCTTTGATTCAACCACATCATTAGAGTGTGACTCAGTGATGAGTTCCAGACCCCTTGGTAGGTTGATAAAACAGACTCTCACATGGAAGTAGATACACAGAGAAGAAGAACACAAAGGAAGAGAGACAGCTCATTAGACATGGCAGAGGCCCCAGGGAGAGAGATGAGCCTTATGCCAACCTACAGCTGA
>JAQZBX010100857.1:0-11321 GCA_029593785.1 Cabassous unicinctus | reverse complement strand
TAATTATGTGCTATATGGCAAGCTTTAACCCAAAAATGAGGATACACCTCCCAGGTTGGTTGTGAGGACTAAATAAGTGAGACATCTGAAGTTTCTAGCATAGCGCTTGGTAGCTATTGTGATTACCCCTGTCCCATATTGTCACTTCTGTCCTCATTCATTCTGTGCTTTAATGTTTATTCTTTTGCGTGTGAAATCTTTCAGTCCTGTATTTAGATGCTACCTTCCTGGGAGAGGTGGGAACTTAGGCCTTAGAGCTAAGGCGTGAAGTTGGGTCCGGGGAAATGTACCTCCAGGAAGGAGGAGAGGGCCCTGACTTGATCTGCCTCACAGTTTTGCTGGGGGCTTACTTGCACCCAGCTTGCCTGCCTACTCTGGTAGCTGTCCTTTGGTCTGCTCCTCTCCTGGGTTACACCTGGAATTTGAGTGCTGGGAGTAACCTTGTAGCTTGGTCCTATTTCACTCCAAGGAGATTACCATCTTTCTTTAATAAAGTTGAAAAAGGAGGGAGAAAAAGAGTGCTGGCTTTCCCCCCTGGGATCTCCTTCCCAGTGGGTGGGGTCTCAGTATCAGGATTGACAAAGGAGAAGCAGAGTCTGGCTTGTGAGATAAGGCTTTCTGTCTGGAGTCAGTGGGCCCTGCCCTGTCCTAGCTCTGTGTCTGCTTTTACATGGTAGATTCCACCTTGGCTCCACCCCACAGGAGTACCAGCACCGGGAGGCAAAAGGACCTTTTATTCCACACACACACACCCTTTTTTTGGTAATTAGAGATGTTGTAAGTTTTCAGAAAAATCATGCAGAAAGTACAGACTTCCATTGAAGCACCTTTTCACTTTTATGAATTTTCTCCAACTTGCCTTTTTCCTGAGTGGTTAGCACTTGGAATACCCACATTAAGTCCCTTTTAAAAGGGACTGTCTTCCTCTGGGTTAAACATGTCTGCTTACATCACAGTAACCAGCAGAAGTACAGAAGGTGAGCACAGGCCACTGGTCGGCCAGGTCATCTCAGTGAATTGCTTCTAAGTGATGAAAAGCGATGGGCTTCGTTTTTCCTTTAGCATTCTCTTTTGCCTAGACTTTAAGGCCAATAAACTCTTTCTGCAAAGATTTTTCCATGGGATATCCCCCCATTTACCCAATTATTCATTCATTTAATTAGTATTTATCAAATATAGATAAAATGCAGCTCTGTCCCTTTCCATTTGCCTCTGGTTTCGTTTCTTCTTTTTTTTTTTTTTTTTTAAATAAGGATATTAATTTGGGGTAGACGCTTACAGTCACAAGGCCCTAAAGAGTCCATGCCTCTGGTTTCTTACCAGGATTTGATACAATAACCCAAAGAATGCTTGCCATTAATAAGTAAAGAAATCTTCAATCTCTGTAGATTGTCTTTCACATAATGGTATGGAATTCAGGGCACAATTGTTAGTTTGTAAAGGTGACCCACCATATTGCATGCTTTCCACAGTGGACTGGCACTGTCCTACCTTTGTTAAACCATTAAGAAGAGATGATAAGCTTTGTGTACAACAATGTAAACCACATTTTTAAGCCTGTGATTGAGCTTAATAAACAGTTTATTAAGGAGAATTAAAGACATAAAAGTGTAGAAGTTAGAGTTAGACTTTCTGGTTCTGATACTGTTGAGGTACTAACGGGATAAATTCTGATGCAGAGGTCTCTTCATAATTGACCCCAATGGAGTCATCAAGCATTTGAGTGTCAATGATCTCCCAGTGGGCCGAAGCGTGGAAGAGACCCTCCGCTTGGTGAAGGCATTCCAGTTTGTGGAGACACATGGAGAAGTCTGCCCGGCAAACTGGACACCAGATTCTCCTACAGTAGGTTTCTTTTCCAGAAGTAATGGGCTTGAGGGTCCCAGGTCCTCACTGCCTCAAGGGCTGCTGACTTGGAATATTCACTGAAGTACTCACCCACAGCCCACCCTTGGAGTTTGGGTGTAGATGATGTGCAAATGGGTGAGGCTCCTGAGGGGTGGAGGTAGAGAGTTTGGGGACCAGGGACGAAGCAGACTGTTAAGATGTTTCAGGAAAATGTTAGTGTAACTTTTCATCCATGTATTTTAAAGGAAACGGTCCAATCTTAAATAAAAAAAGTTTAAAATCTCTTAGATTAAAATTGGGAGCTTTTAATTTACTTTTGAGACTGTTATCATAAAATCATAGTTACCCAACTAAATGTTTTTGTACTTTCAGATCAAGCCAGATCCAACTGCTTCCAAAGAGTACTTTGAGAAGGTGAATTAGTAGGTCATCTGTGTACACCTGCAGCTTCTCACTTCTCACACCAGAGAAGAACCACAAGTTGAAACCCGCTTTTAGCATTTCAAAGATGATGGTTTATAGAAGGCCAAAAAAAAAAAACCCTATTATGCTTATATTCATAAATAATACTCTAAATATGTTTTTATAACATTGGCTAAGGCTTTTTAAACTTGGTTAGTTGCTAATCTAAGGAGTCCTTTATTTGTAACATCCTAAGGGCCAACTCTATGGAACGCCTATTTTGCCTGCTTGGATCATGTCTTCAGTGGGAAAGGGAAACGCTCTTTTTTCTTAGCCTTCTTTGAATCTTTGTGTACGCCAAAGTAGTACTGCAAACATTTAAAGCTTCTGATCAAGGGTCCTGAAATTTTCTTCTTGAATTTCTTTGTATTAAACTGAATTTTCTTTTAAGATATCAAAAATCATAGTTTCAAGTTGTTAGCATCAACTCTCTAACTTTTGCAATGGACGTGTTTTGTGATTGAAACAACTGTGAATCGTGCTTAAAAACACTTGAAGGAAGTAACTTACCTGATCATGCACGATCCCACCCGAGATTTGTAGTTTACATAGGTACTTTACTTATTTTATTCGTTAATTGACTAGTATCTATATACATATCTAGATATTGATGGGGTGTAATTATGAAAGATATTTATTGAGTCCAGGGATTGTATTTTGAAATTGTAATTTCTTTCTTGAAGTGTTTCATGGGAAATATATAATAAAAAATAAACATTTACAAATATTTGGCATTTTGAACTCCACTGTTGGTTTAGCTGAGCTTCTATTTTTCCTTCTCTGAATGTATCAACATTGATAAGCATTTCACTCACAGGCCACAAAGACGGATAAAATGCTGGCTCCATGCTCCAGCAACTCCACTGTATGGGTGCTCTACTGTATGGGTGAGAGAGACATGGAAACACTTATTCATTACTTCAGTAAATCCTTGAGGGCAACCATGTGCCAGGCACTGTTCTGGAGGCACAAGAGTGAACCAGCAAAAGACAGATCTTTGCCTTCATGCACTTGCATTCTAGAGAACAAACACAATGAACACAATAAAAATAAATCGAATGTTTAGAAGAGAGAGAGAGAGAAGCAAGGGGCTAGACCAGAGAGTTGCACATGTTCTGGATGGGGTGTCAAACAGTCTTTCCAGGTCTGTTTTCTCCTCTAAACTGAGCATAATAAGTGTACCTGTCTCAAGCTTTTTGAGGATCAAAGGAGATAAAATGAAGAAAGTGAGGACAAGGAGAAAGGGTTCCAGGCATAGGACATGACAAGTGCAAAGGCCCTGAGGTAAATGCAGGCTTGGGGTGGATGAGGAAATTACAGGAGGCCCATGAGGCTGGAGAGTGAGGGAGAATGTAGTGGGGCTTCAGGAGCTTCATGGGCAAGCAAAGGACTTGGGGTTCTATTCTGAGATGGGATCATCAGGAAGATTTTGAGAAGAGGCGGGACATCAGCTTGTTCTAAGGATCACGCTGGCTCCTTTATTGAGAGTAAGCTGTAGGGGCCCAAGGGGTAAACAGGGATACCAGCTGGGCTGGATTTGTGCCATACTTGAGGGTGGAGTGAACAGAATAATAAAGTGTGCTAAGTACTATGGTACAGAAGATGCTTGGGCAGTAATGAGGGCACTGTGGGAGCAGGGCTGCACCCAGCTATGGTGGTCAGGGAGGGCTTCCTGGAAGAGGAGATGACCTCTCAAATGCAATGGAAAAGCAAGCGGGATGAGCATAGGGAAAATGATCTTACACGAGCTGAGAAGTAGGAGTGGAGAAGCCCCGTGAATGCTTTCATGTTCCTGGGGTGACAAGGCATCCGTAAGGGGAGAGAGACTAGCCAAGACGGCACTTCTGATGCGCTGAGCACTGTGTTACCTCATTCGACCCTCAACAAAACCTTGAAGTAGGGACAATTGTCCTCATTTCACAGACAAGAAAATAGACTTGGGGAGATTGATTTGCACAGCTAAGCCCACCAGGACTCCAGAGAGCCCCTGAACACCTAAACACTAATCTGGCTTCATGAGTTCAACTGATCACAACCACCACCCGCCATCGGGCAGGGAGGGGAAGGAAGGAGGAAGCACTGTTTCCCTTGCAAAAGATCCCTACTTGATCCAGCACACTGCCATTTGCCCCAAGGCGGGAGAAAACCTGTGGACAAAATGTGACGGGTCCCCCACACTTAAGAGACCCTGGGCTTGGTTTAGCACTTTGCTGTTATGTCTGGAAATTCTTTGTTTTTTTTTTTCTTTTTCTTTACTGTGGTAATACAAATACAGCACAAAATTTCCCATTTTAACCACTTTCAAGTATACAGTTATATTCACAATGTTGTGCTACCATCACCGCCATCCACGATCAAAACTTCTCCATCACCCCAAACAGAAGCTCTGTACCCGTTATCAATCGTAATGAGTGCTGATGAAATGCCTCCCGCCAGGGCTGGCATGGCTCGGAAACGGCTGAGGTGCATGCCCCTCCACCACCCCGTGCCTGTTTTCTGAAGGAGATCGGTGTCCTGATATCGGTGCTCCTTTCTCCCTCGCCATGTAACAGCCATTTCCTTGGCGGGGTTGCGGGGGTGGGGGTGTGGATAGGGGACAATGCCTGGTTACGGGTGTGAGCTGTGGAGCCGAGCTGTCTTGAAATTCTTAATAACTGTTGGAATAAGCAAGCTCGCGTTTTCATTTTGCATTGGGCCCTGCAAATTCCGTAGCGGGTCCTCACTACACCCAAAGCCGTGTACAGCGGCCTTTCTTGGCAGCCGAAGGGACTTTCGAGGGTACGTCCCACAGCCCCGCGCACGTGCGCGCCTCACGGGGTCTTCGCGGGGGGTCCTGTGTTATAGGGGCTCCGACTGGCCACCACCCCGGGCCGAGTCGGGAGCGCAGGACCCGAGAGCGGCGGGCGCGCAGGCCAGGAGGCGGGGGCGCACGCGGGGCCCGGGGACCGCGCGCTGTGACAGGGAGAGGCGGGCCCGGGGCGGGGCAGGCCGCGGGCTCCTCCTCCGCGCCCCGCCTGGCGGCGGCCACTCCACCCACCGCGTAGGTCCCAGCGAGAGGCGGCGGCGGCGGCGGGCGGCCACTAGGGTGCAGCGGCGCCGCGGCCCGCATGGAGCCCAACGTGCGCTTCTGGATCCGCGAACGCCAAGTACGGGCCGGGCGCGGCGCGGCGGGGGCGGGAGGACGAGGGCCGCGCCGCGGGGCCTGGGGCTGGTCCCCGCACGTGCGCCCTCGCGGGCCCTGGGGCTACGGGCGAGCCTCGTGGCCGCCCCGCGCCCGGGTTTTCTCAGGGGGAGATAGGCCAGGAGCGCGCCGCGCGCCTCCCCCGCCTCAGGCCCGGGGGCTGAGGAGGCCCCGGGAGAGGACGAAAGGGACCCCCGAGCTTGTTACCCCGGCCGGGGCCGGGCCTGGCAGTAGCGCCCCAAGGTCACCCTTCACATCGCCCTGACCGAGGAGCCCACCCGGGCAGGCGCCTGCTCTCTGCCGCCTCAGCCGTCACCCAGCAGAGAACAGAGCCTCGGTGGGCTCCGCCACCCAGAGCCCGAGGCCCAGGCCTCAGGCAGCCGCGCGTCCCGGCAGCGCTGCCAGTAGAAATAGACGTGAGCCACCTGGGAACCTTTAACTTCTGTGGAAGTCACATTGTTTTTTTCCAAATCAGTTTTTTGATACATATTAATAAATCGTACAGTTCATCCAAAGAGTACAGTTAATGGTATTTGGTATAATCACATAGTTGGGGAAGGCACATTTTAAAAAGGTAAAAATAAGCAGGTGAAATTCATTTTAGTTATATATTGTTTTTAACCCAGCAGATTTAAAATAGCGTGTCAATATGCAAGCAATATAAAAATAATTGAGATATTTTACATTCCTTTTTGTATGAAGCCTCAAAAACCGGCGTGCATCTTACACCTACAGCATGCCCACCTGTGTACTGCGTGGCCCTAGGCTATTTATTCTCTTTCAGGCTCTTACCTAAAGTGGAGCCTAGCCCAGTTTTTCAGGAGGGGAAATTGAGACGGGACAGGGGGCTTAGGTTGTCCCAGGAGAGCCAGGACTCCAAGTCCAGGAAGTTTGGGGGCTGGTTGGAGCAGCTTGTGTCTCCTTTCTCCATGGATGAACTGAGCTGTATTGGCTGAGCCTTTACTGGCTGCCCTTCCCTTGTTACTCTGGGAGGATGAGGAAACATTCTGAGTCCTTTCTAGGCACTTGCTTCAAGGTCATATATGGGCTGTTCAAGGTCATGTGCAGGATGTGAAGCAGGTGCATTTGACCCCTGAGTCTGGGCTTTTTGCCCTCAAGTCATTTCATATTGCAGGAGTTAAGAGCACAGACTGCTGAGTCATTTCTTGGCCATGTTTCCTTGAGTACATTAATGAGCCTTTCTCTTTAAGCCTCAGCTTCCTCATCTGCAAAATGGGGATGTCCTGACTATTCAATTCAGTGATGCAAGTAAAAGGCAGATTACAGTCTAGGGCCCTGGGAGGTTCTGTAAAAATGTTAACATCATTATTATACAACTTGGTTTTTCTGCTGCTATTAACCTTCTCTCTCATGCTTTTTCTATCTTAAGACTTTTGTTCAAAGATTTCTTCAGTGGACAGAATTATTAGACCCTACAAATTTGATCATTTCAATTGTAAGTATTTTCTTGTTTTCAGAGATAATGAATTTTGCATTTTATTTTCAAACATTAAGACAGTATGTCGCAGTTGAAGTAACAGAATCTATATATTATTTTGTTTTTATTCCTTTCGAATGAGCTTGTTTGAATGGAAGGGTGATGATAAATAAAAGTGTGTGTTTGCCGAACAGGTAATTCCTGGCCCTGGGCCAGGGCTGGTGATTCAAAGAGGGTCCAAACAAACCTTTCAGGAAACTCAGGACAGGCTGGCAAAGCTGCTTGCAGACTGTGAGCTCAGGGCTCTAAGAATATTGGGGAAACCTAGAACAGCATGTGCTTCAGTCTGTGGGCGAGGGTATTGAGGAAAGGCTGAGATGGGAGGGGGCTGGAAGGAAAGGGAGAGGGCTGCCAGCAAAGCCCAGGTAGGAGCAAGGGCCGCTGTCACTGGTGCTCTCAGTGCCTGGGGGCAGGGCCCATCTCCAAGGGCCTTGCGTGTCAGGGTTTGCGCTTAGTCTGCAGGGGATGTGGTGGGTTTTAAGCGAGGGCAGGAGCTGGTGAGGTTTGTGTTTCCGGTGGTTTCTTTCATAGCCCTGTGGCAAATAACCAAAGGGCACAAGACTGTAAGCTCGGTGGTCAGATCTGGGGGTGTTTGGACCAGGTGTGGCTGGGGGATGAGAGGAGATGCTCTGTCATTGCAGTAACCCTCCTTTCGGGTCCCACCCATGCTGGTGCTCAAGATGCTTTTTAGGGCTGTGTTTATAAGAGGGCAAAATGGGAAACCACCTGAATGCCTATCAGCAGAGAAATAGATCAGTAAAAGGTGGTCTCTTCACACCATGGGATACTGATGAGCTGATAAAAGTGATGACCTAGCTATTAGCTTAAGATATCTTTGTTAAATAGAAACACATCTATGATGTTAAATGGAAGCACATGTCTAGGATGTTAAGTGGAAAAAGCCAGGTGCACAGAGGATAAATAGCATGTGTGCAAATTCTAACACTCAAAAAACAGTGCTATATGTTACTTATGGGAACTTGTGTTCATGTAGATGTGTGTGTAAGTGTGCCATATGGCCTGGAAGGATGTGCCCTGAGCTCACGATAGTGGGCACTTCTGACAGAATGAGGAGGGAAATGGGGCTGGGGCTAATGGTTATTCCCTTGGGAAAAAAATAGGAAGCAAATAGGATCTAATGTTTACTGTTAATTCTGGGTGAGGGGATTGTGAGTGTGCCGTCATTCTTTGTATTTTTCTGTATTAAAATTGTTTTTCTCAAATTAAGGGGAGAAAAAAGAGAGGAAACAAGTGTGAACTGAGTAGATGGGGGCGTGTGAGTAGAGGGACTGCCAGGTTTCTGACTTGCGCGGCGAGGCAGATGATGGCACCGTTCGCTGAGACAGGTACTGTCAGAGAAAACCAGGGGTGAGGAGGCAGCTGCAGCGGGGTGAGCCAAGGGGCTGACCAGGAAGCTGGGAGGTTACATCTGAATTTGAGACAATCTGAATGGAAACTCAGGCTGTGGAGAGCCTAATTCGACAAGTGGCAGGGAAATGAGGTGGACAGTTTAGATACACTGTGTGCTGGTGGGTGAGTCAGCCTGTGATTCCAAAACCCCTGGATACATCTGAACAGTGTTGAATTCGTTGCTTGATTTCTTTATATTTGATTCTAGGAAAAAATAGAAAAATCGAGGCAACTGTTACTAAGAGATGAAGATGCATCCAGAGACAACATGGAAGACCCAAAGGTGTGTCTTGTGTGCCCAGGTGGGCTTGGCTCAGGGCTGGGTGTGGTGGCCTGCAGATGATTCTACCGGCATGGTCTGAAGTCATGTGGCATTTTGCCCTTAATCATGTAACTGTAAACACTGCCCAGGGGTGGGTTAGTTTCTTAAATGTACTTGAAATTCCTTCTCATAAACCCACTAGAGCAGGATTCTTCCTGTGCATTGGGGATTAGTGCCATGGCATACTCCAGAACCCAGATGGGCCTCCCTAGTCAGAATCTGACTTCCCATAGAGACAGCGTTCTGGGGCGGGAAACCAAGTAATTTTTATCTACCATGTGGTGGACCGAGTGGTATGTGGGGCTTTCCAGAGTCCACAAACATCAGTCCTGCAGACAGCAAGTGGAAAACACACATGTTCAACTTGATTTTTCTAAGAGTTTGTTGGGGCCTCTGGGCTGACAGCGTGGCTCTGTCTGTTGCAAGTGACTTGGCTTATGACGCAGTGTCGTCATTGGCACACAGCCTGCTCTGTACCAGGGGCAGGCTGGATTCAAGGACTGGGCTGACTCACTGGAGCCCTTGGTCTCTTTTGCAGGGATAAGTTAGGTGCTGGCCTTGAGTCTTCTCCAAGGTCAGAGGACTTTTTAATGTTCCGGTTATTTTCCTTATGTGGATAGTCTTTTTGCTTGCTTTTTCGTTTTTGTTTTTAACTTTTTATTTTTAAATACTTTCAAATTTATAGGACAGTTACAAACTCCTTATGGAGAACTCCAACACACCCCTACTCACGTCCAGCCACCCAGATCCACCAGTTTTAACATTTTGCCACATCTGTCATTTCTATCTGTCTGTCTGTCTATCTAATTTTCTGAACATTTGAGAGTAGGTTGTATACATCCTACACTTAATACTGCCATGTACATTTCCTAAGAATAAGTATATTCACTTATGTAACCACCTTAAGTGCAGTTACCAAGCTCAAGAAATGTAACATTGATATAAAGCTTATAATCTATATTCCAATTTTTTTCGTATTTCTCAATAATGTCCCTTATTGAATAATGTCCCATCCGGGATCACGTATTGCATTTAATTATCTATTTCTGTTTATCTGCCTTCTTTTTAAATTCTTAATTGTGAGGACATTTATACAACATAAACTTTCCCATCTTGTCCTCTCCCAAACATATCATTCAGTGGGATTAATCACATTCACAATATTACAGTACCCTCATCACCTTTCATTACTAAAATTTTCCCATCTCCCCAAACAGAAACCCTACATCCATTATGCATTTACTACCCATCACCCCTGCCCCCTCCCTGGCAACCTTTATCTTAACTTCTGTCTCTGTGAGGGAGCATACTCTCTGAAAGTTTCTTTGTAGTTACCATGGGGCTTAAGTTTAAAATTCTAAATCTGTAAGAATCTCATTTGCTTTGATATCAACTTAACTTCAATAATATATATAAACTGTGTTCCCAGACCCCTCCATCCCCCACCTTTATGTACTTTTTAACACAAATTACATATTTATACATTATGAATTCACAACCATTGATTTATCATTATATTTTATGCACTTACCTTTTAAATACTGTAGAAGTAAAAAGTGAAGTTACAAACTCCACTTTTTTATATTTATATTTACCCAAGTCACTGCCCTCAATGGAGATCGTTATTTCTTCCTGCAGCTTCTCTCTGTTATCTACTGTCCTTTCCTTTCAACCTGCAGGACTCTCTTTAGCATCTCTTATAGGGCAGGTCTAGTGGTGACAGACTGGACAGCTTTTGCTTATCTTCATCTCTCCCTAATTTATGAAAGACAGTTTTGCTGGGTACAGAATTTTTAGTTGGCAATTTTTTGCTTTCAGCACTTTAAATATGTCATCCCACTGCCTTCTTGGCTCCATGGTTTTGATGAGAAATTGGCACTTAATCTTATCGTGGCTCCCTTGTATGTGACATGTTGCGTCTCTCTTGTGGCTTTCAGAATTCTCTATCTTTCACATTCGACAGTCTGATTATAATATGTCTCCGCTTGGGTCTATTTGGGTTTATCCTGTTTTGAGTTCATTGAGTGTCTTGGTTGTGTGTATTCATGTCTTTTGTTATATTTTGGAAGTTTTCTGCCTTTATTTTTTTACATATTCTTTCTGCCCCTTTCTTTCTCCTCCCTCTGGGACACCCACACTGTGCATAGAAGCACACTTGATGGTGTCCCACAGGTTCCTCAGGCGCTGTTCACTTTTCTTCATTTTCTTATTTCTCCTCCTTAGAGCGAATGATTTCCATTGTCTTATCTCCACGTTCTCTGATTCATTCCTCTGCCAGCTCCGATCTGCCATTGAACCCCCCTAGGAAAGTTTTAATTTCTGTCACTGTGGTCTTCATTTCTGTTTGATTCCTTTCATAATTTCTCTCTATTGATGCTCTCTTTGTGCTCATCTATCATTTTCCTTTAGTTCTTTTTCCATGTTTTCCTTTAGCTCTTTGAGCATATTTAGTACCATGTTTTTAAAGTCTTTGTCTGTTATGTCTCAGGTCTAGTCCTCCTCTTGGATGGTTTCTAATGCTTGAATCTTCTTTGCCTGGGCCATCACTTCTTATTTCTTTGTATGTTTTGTGACTTTTAAAAAATTTTTTATGCATGACC
>JAQZBX010100856.1:0-11289 GCA_029593785.1 Cabassous unicinctus | reverse complement strand
CTCACTTGGAGGTGGAGTGGACATCACCTTCCAAGTCCCCTCAGGATGGGGGGAGGAGCTGTGGACTAGAGTGGACTTGGTGGTGTTCTGTTGTAGACATATTGTGATTCAAGCAATGGAAGAAATTGTAACAGTGAGGTGGAGCCAGTGGCCACTGGACATTTTTGGGGCAGGGAGAGGAGGGGCAGTTGAAATACTCAGGCTTCTTTGGGAGTTTGGGGGTTGTCCTGAGTGGCGAAGCAGTGACGAATGTAGGCCATTTTCCATCAGAATATACCATGCAGAACTGGGTGGGAGAGAGTGTGGTCTGTGATGTGAACTGTGGTCTATGCTTGGTGGCAAGGCCCCAGGATGTGTATATCCATTGCGGGTGTTGTACCACACACATGGGGAATGGTTGTGTGGGGTGTCGTTGGGAGTGTGGGCGGTGGGGAGCATGGGAATCCCTGTAGTTTCTGAGTAATATTTGGGTAATCTAGGCACCTTTAAAAACTGTATATATATATATATAACAAATAACATTTATGTAAACAAATGCACATATATGCATATGTATTTATATATCATTTTACAAATTAAAAAAATAATAATAATAAATAAATTAAAAAAGAGAGAGCATACCGTGACTGCAAAACAATGAGGGGGGAGAAATAAATAAATAAATAAATAAATAATCTTTAAAAAAAAATTTCAATTTTTCTGAATTCATTAAGAGTTTTTCTCTAGCCTAGCATGTGGTCTATCCTGGAGAATGGTACATGTACAGTCAAGAAGAAAGTATATCTCATCGCATTTGGGTGTAATGCTGTGTATATATCTATTAGGTCGAGATCCTCTAATGTATTATTCAAAGTCTTTTTTTCTTTATGATTCTGTGTCAAGATGTTCTGTGTAATGGTGAAAAGGATATATTAAAGTCCCCCCTATAATTATAGAAGCATCTATTTCTCTACTTATTTTTTTAAATGTTTACCTCATATACTTTGAGGGAAATTAGGTGCATAAATGTTTATGATTGTTCTTTCATCTTGACAGATGACCCCTTTTACTAATATATAGTGGCATTTTTTGTCTCTTACAATAGTTTTACATTTAAAATCTATTTTGTCCAATATTAGTAAAGATGTTCCCGCCCTTTTATGGTTATTGTTTGCATGTAAAATTGTTTTCCAACCACTCACTTGCAACCTCCTTGCATCCCTGGGAATAAGGTGAGTTTCTTGTAGACAGCACATAGACAGGTCATATTTCCTTATCCATTCTGCCAATCTGTTTACTTTTATTGGGGATTTTAATCCATTAAAATATAACAACATTACTCTCAAGGCAGTACTTACATTAGCCATATTTTCTTTAGGTTTATGTGTCTTATATGTTGTTTTTATTTCTCATTTTATCTTTTAAGTTATTCTTTCTAATAATCTCCTTTTATACACTTTCTTCCCACCCTCTCTCTCCTGTTATTTCCTGTCAACCTGAAGAGATTGCTTTAGTATTTCTTGAAGGGCAAGTTTCTTATTGACCACTCTCCTAATTTCTGTTTATTGGTGAATATTTGGAATTTTCCCTGATTTTTGAATGTCCACATTGCTGGTTACAGTGTTCTTGGTGGGCCATTATTTCTTTTAACACCTTAACTTTGTCATACCACTTATTTCTCATCTCCATAGTTTCATATGAGAAATCAGTGCTTAATTTTATTAAGCTTCCCTTATATGTAATGGATCTCTTTCTCTTGCTACATTCAGTATTGTCTCTTTATCTTGCACAATTGATATTTTGATAGGTATATGTCTCAGGGTAGGTCTGTTAGGATTTATACTGTTTGGAGTGCACTGTACTTCCTGGACATGTATATCTATGTCCCTTAAAAGAGTTTGGAAATTTTCATGCCATGATTTCCTCCAACAACCCTTTTATACCCTTTACCTTCTCTTCTCCCTATATGATGCTCATCATGCATATGTTTCTGCATTTCATGTTGTCTTTCAATTCTGAGTCCCTGCTAATTTTTTTTCTATCTATATGTTCTACTATCTGTGTGATTTCAGGAGTACTATCTTCAATGTCACTAATTCATTCCTCTTCTTTTTCAAATCTTGCTGTTATGTGCTTCCATCATATTTAAAATTTCATGCACTATGTCATTTATCACCATCAGATTTGTTATCTTTTTATATATGTTTGTTTTTTCTTCTGTATTTTCCCTTACTGTCTTCTAATATTCTTTTCATTCACTACATTAAGTGGATTAATGATATTTGTTTGGACATCATTAATTAGTTCTTCCATGTTCTTCAACTTCTTCTGTTTTTAAGTTTGTTCATTATAATGGGCCATGTCTTTCTGTTTCTTAGTATAGCTTTTAATTCTGGTGTCTAGGCATCTTCTTTTTTTGATGGGCTTATTCAGATGGTTAGCTTCTTTTTCTTCTTTAGGGTTTATTTTGTTTTTCTTTGACATTTTGTTCCACTTATTCTATATACTTGTAGTTGTCTGTGTTCCACCCATAAAATATTAAGTCCATAGAAAAGGAAAGAAAAGAAAAGAGAAAAAATTTAAACAGGGAAAAGATGGAAAATGAACTTTAATGGGCTGGGAAGAAAAAAAAGGTAAATATGTAATAAGTTAAAAATCAAGAAAAATAAAAAGAATAAAAAATAAAAATGTGGAATAAAAAAGAGAGAAAGAAAGGGGAAAGTTGAATAAAATAAAAGACCAGAAATTTGACAAGAAAAGAAAATGTGGAATAAACAAGAGAGGGTGCAACAACCTAAAAACAATGGAAGAGGGGAAGGAAGGAAGGAAGGAAGGAAGGAAGGAAGGAAGGAAGGAAGGAAGGAAGGAAGGAAGACACTAAGAAAAAAGAGAAGAAAATAAGGAAATAAAGCAAGAACAACAAGAAAATAATTAAAAAGGTTTCCCTCACAGGCCACTAGCAACCACCTCAGGCTGCTAGTGCTCACCAATCACTTTGCAGCCTGCTTTCCCCAGGTAAGATACCCTAGTGTAGAGAAAAGAATAAGGAATAAACAAAATTAAAAGTAGCAAATCAAATAACCTAAAAAAGGAAATATTAGTCAAAGTTCCCTGCCCTGAGGTTTCTGTCTTTCAACCCCTGCTCTCTGCAGCTCCTGGGGTGCCTTTCTCCAAACTTTATCATTCAGGCCATTTGGGGCTTTTTTAAAGGAGGTACTGGTGATTAAACCCAGGACTTCATCAATTAGGTTAAGCTTTGAAAAGCTTCTGAAGACCATTATTCTGCCTCTGCCTGCTCTCTATTACCTCAGGCCAATTAAGCTTCTGATGTTTTGCCAATTGCCTCTCCAGGCTTCTGGCACTACAGGGCTCTAAGGTACCTGTCAACCCACCCCCTCACTGACTCAGTCCCTCTCTCTCCCATGTGGCAGGCTGCCGAATCAGTTTCCCCCACCCTTCTCCCTGAAGCTATTTCAGTGCAGGCTGGTGGTTTTTTTCCTGGTCTTCCCACCTTATTTTCCCTCCCCCATACCTTTCTCCCCATGAGTTGGCTGGGCACTAGTCCTCCACACCTGATATTTCCATAGTTCCCACCCTCAAGAGCCTGCTGGGTTAACAAGATGCTCCCCTGGTCACTGGGGGTAGATAACTTAACTCTTCTAGTTGTCTTACAGCCAGGTCACTTGCCTGGCTTATCTCACCCTCTGAGCTGGCTTGTGTGTCCTATCTCCTCTAGGTTTCCTCCCCCACCCCACCCCCACAACCAACTGGGTCCCCATGTCTAGCTGTCCTCTCCAAGTGCCACCACAGTCCCAAAGCTTCCCTTCTGACTAGTAAACTTTTCCACAATTTCCAGGGGAGGATTGCAGCCTGCCATTCCCTACTCTGCCATCTTGGAGCTCCAATTGCATGTTCTTCCTACAATAATCAGATGTCATATTGATATAGTTACAAATTTAGTCAAATCATGGTTAAGTAATTAGAACCTCAAGTCATCCTTTGACTTCTGAGGTAATTTTGATACTTCATAATATACTTCAATGAGCTTTTGCATTTCTTGATCCTGGTAATCCTTTCATTAAAGACTCTTTAGTAATATTCTGAACATCCATTCAAAGATTGTCTAAACATTTGGCAGCATCTTCCTTAATGAAACCTAAATGTATGCACACTCAGACACACAGAATGATAAGCAGAAAATAAATATAAAATTTTAGCTTACCAAGTTGTGTGATGATGACAGAAATATAGTGCAATGAACAAGCCAACAAACCTGTCAGCTTGGCTAAGATTAAGTATGTTTCATTTTACTTTACCTCACAAAGTTTTAGTCATTTCCAGTTCCAAATTAACCTCTCATTGCATTAATCATACCATGTTGTCCATAGTTAAATTCTTGCCCTTATAAATTTTTTTCTTGATTCTCTCAACATGGTTTCCTAAGTTACAAAGAGACATTGAGATTATTTAAAGTTAAGAAAAAGGAGAGGGAGGACATTTGCCCTAAAACAGAACAGTCTTTCAAATTTGGGGTTACAACTTAAACACCAGGGATATAGAAAATGAGCTCAGGAAACTCAAAGTCATAGCTGAAGCTTTTCAATAGAATTTTTGTCATATGTATTCTTGAGTTTACCATTCACTGTTTTCAAAGTAGAGAGGAAAACAGCTGTTGAAATAATATTTATTTACATCTCGCTATATACCAAACACTGGAAACATTCTATTATGTACATTACCATATTTATTCCTCTAAATAATTGCATAGGTAAAAGCAAAAATATGTAGAACTGGTAAAGTATACTTAAACACATACTATAGACAAAAGTATATTTTCTTTTAGTATAAATAAAGTAAACATATCAGCCTTAAAAATGGCAACACAAGTGAAGAATGAGCTAAAGAACCAATTTTAAATAAACAGCACAGTATTGGAATATAATATCTAATATAAAATTAATATCCATGAATCTATACTAATATGAGTGATTGAATGAAAAAATAAATGGGAAGAACATGGAAATCCCCCATATAGAACAATTCCAAAGGATTTATATAGATTTTATGCTTGCAAGGTGGTAGATCATAACTCTCCACTTTTTAGTGTGGTATGCACACAGTGACTTCCTTCCAAAGAGTAGAGTATGGAAAGGGAAAGGAAAACAAGAATTTCATAGTGGAAAAACCTGACAAACTCCATCTCAGCCAAAAGATCAAGGTTAATATCAATGGTTCTGAGTCATTATGTTATTATATATACCTTTGATCATTATGTGATCATATGGACTATTATTTTCCCTTGGTGGTCTTCATCCTCAAAATCCACAACACCAATATAAGGATAAAAATATCAAACATAATGTCCCAAAAGTCTTAGAAGTCCTCCTCAATACTATCAAGGTCATGAAAACCAAATAAAGTCTGAGAAACTGCCAGTGTTTGGAGGTGCTTAAGTCAACCTGATTGTTAAATCTAATGTGGTATCCCAGATGGGATTCTAGAATACAAAAAAGGTTGTTAGGGAAAACCTAAGGAATTCTGAGTAAAGTGGGGAATTTAGTTAATACCTATATATCAACAATGATTAATTAGTTGTGACAAATGTACACTATTAATGTAAGATGATAATATAAAAATCTTAGGATGGAGTATATGGGAACATTGGTATTATTTGAGCAAATTTTCTGTAAATCAAATATTATTCTTTAAAAACCCTTTCATTTAAAAATTATGAAACTGGAAATATATTTATAATTAAATCAGTTTATCAACTATCTAATGAATATCAATCATATAAAACATTGTGCTCTAAATCTTAGGGTACACATAAATTTTCTAAGATAGAGTTTGTAAAGAAGAAAATATTCTTTCTGTTTTCATCTTTAATTTTAGTAATATAAACAAAGCAAAGTAGAAATTCACCTAGCACTTTAGTGTGTATGCTATGTGACAGTTACCATAATAGAAATTTGGCATGCTAACACTTAAATCTGCTCAACAACTCTTTCAATCAGAATTTTTTCATTTAATAGCTAACGAAAGTGAGATTCAGAGATACTAAGCAAATTGTCTTTATCAAATAATTAGAGTAACAATGATGGAATTGAACTAATTGTGTAAAACATAATCCCCTGGTTTTATCCTATTATTCATGTATTTATTTCCATAGAATATTTTTACTCTAGTTTTAGGTTTAAAGAAAAATTCTGCTAAAATTTTACCCTCTCCTCCATAGTTTCTACTATTATTAACCTCTTGCATTAGTATGGTACATTTGTTACAATTGTTGAATATCTATTGATACATTAATGTTAACTAAAGTCTATAGTTTACATTATTTTTCACTAGTTATGTTGTATGGTTCTTTTCACTAATGCATAATGTCACTTATCCACTATTACAGTATCACAAAGAGTAATTCCTCTGCCTTAAAATGCTCTGTGCTCTGCCTATTCATACCCCATTTCATTTTGTATGATATGATTTGTAAGTATTATATACATAATCCTATATAAAGGAATTTGGATTACTAACTTTTTAAAAATATTAGTAAGTACCGGTAGACAGCTTTATGTTCAATTCTGTAAAATTATTCTGTGCCTTCCAGTAAGCTATGGTCAATATAAGACCCATAAGAAATGATATCTGAGTTTAGTCTTGAAGGTTTAATATCAGGTAACAAGATGAAGAAAAAGGAAGAGACATTCCAAAGGGAAGGAACAGCAAGAATGCCCACAGCATCTAGCTTCCTTATGAATGCTCTCCTGATCCATGGATTCAAAGATATCTCATAATACATCTTTGAATTGCTGCAACTTAAACCATGGGCTGTGCCCTATATATTCTGGGGGATATTTGTCTTTGAGTCACATATTTTTTCTTTCTCTCTGTTCTTTATGATAT
Organism: Cabassous unicinctus; assembly: GCA_029593785.1. Classification (NCBI taxonomy): domain Eukaryota; kingdom Metazoa; phylum Chordata; class Mammalia; order Cingulata; family Chlamyphoridae; genus Cabassous; species Cabassous unicinctus. The sequence continues at coordinate 4,407 of JAQZBX010100856.1, read as the reverse complement.
AATTTGATTTGATTTTTCCCTCTCTTCCTGGAAACAGACAAAAAACTCACATGGCCTTTAAAGTCCAAAGCAGGTGCCAGTTCTGCCCTTGCACAATGCATAGACTTCATCTGTACAGGCTGGATCTACACTCTCCTATAGCCAGCCCTAATGTCCAGGCTCCAGAACCAATGGTTTTCTGGTAATGCCCCTCCTTTCATTTCTAATTTAGTTATTTGCATATTCTATTTTTTCATTTTCATCCTGTTAATTTTATTGTCCTATCAAAGAGCCAAATTTTGTTTTCATTGTTTCCTTCTATTATTTTTTAAATCTCCATTTCATTTTTCTCCACTCTAATATTCTACTCACTTTAAATTTGTTTTTCTTTTTATAGTTCTTCCACATGTGACATTAGTTCTATGATTTGAGATCTTTCTTCTTTATTAGCATAAACATTTAGTGATATAAATGTCTCTCTCAACACTGCCTTTGGTGGATCTCATAAATTTAGGCATGTTGTGGTTCTGCCTTCAATCCCATTGAGATATTTCCTAAACCCACTCATGATTTCTTCTTTGGTATCTTTGTTGTTTAAGTGTCTTGTTTAATTTACCCTAATTTGTGAGTTTCAAATTATTTTTCTGTTATTGGTTTCTAGCTTCATTCCATTGTGGTCAAAGAAGATACATTTCATTATTTCAAGGTATTTTTAAAATTTTATAGAATTATTTTGTGACCTAAGAGATGGATTATCCTAGAGAATGATCTGTGTGTACTAGGGAAGAATGTGTTTTCTGCTGTTTTGTGGTGAAGTGCTCTATATAGTACTCTTATACCTAGTTAGTTTATAGAATCATTCAAGTTTATTTTCTTATAGATCTTTAGTTTCAATGTTATAATGAGCATTGAAACTGGTTATAATGAAGCCTCTTATTATTAATATAAATCATCTACTTGTCTCTTCAAATCTGTCAATATTAGCTACTTCTATTCACAAGCTCTCTTATTGGTGTAGGATTTAGTTTCCTTAGCTCCTAAAACAAATATTGTAAAATGGGTTAGCTTAAAAACTGGAATTTAACTGGCAAACAGTTTCTGAGGATATAAGGCTTACTTTCTCTTGGCATCAGTTTCTTCTGACTGGTTGGAAAAATTGGGGTTCTTTGGATTTTATGTCACATGGAAATGCACACAGCAATGCTTTTGCCTTTCTCATCTAGGGTCTGATTAAGGTCCACTCTCATTATGTTTTGACATACTTTAACTAATAGCATCTTCACTCATCTTATTTATAAATGTCTTCACACCTCAGTACAAGGTATTGGTACCAGAACCTGTTCATTGTGGGGTGTGTTTTACAATCCCCTCTGGTGTATATGATTTTTAAGTGGTATATCTTCTTGTTGAATTGACCTCTTTAGCAATATACAGTGTGCTCTTTGTTGAAAGAGATTTTTAAATAAAATTGTATTGAAGTATATCATTCATATATATACATACATAGAAAACAAGTGTATAGTAAAACTTGTGAATTTACAACACAAACATGAATATCATCATACAGGTTTCCATGTATCAATTGCATCAGTAACACCTTTCATTGTTGTGAAACATTTTTTCAAACTGTGAAAGGGCATTATCAAAATACTACTAACTATAGCCCATCACTTACATTTGGTGCATTTTTCCGCAGCCCACATATTATTAACACCTTATATTAATATTATATATTAATATATAATGTATATTATATTGTTCATGAGAGAACATTCCCATATTTGTGATGTTAACTACAGTACATCTTCAACCAATGGAGTCCCTATGTCAAACAGTCCAATGCTTTGTACAATCCCTTCAAATTTTATGTTCAGTGGCTCTCATTTTTATCAGAGTTGTACTGTCATCACCTCAGTCAATTTTAGAAAGTTTTCATTACTCCCAAAGGAAAAATCCTATACTCTATTATATCCCTAATTGCTTTCCCTTAGAAATGATATAGGACTTCTGGGAAAATGGTGTCAAAGTAGGTAGGCAGACTCTGATCCTCTCAGAAAAAAAGCAGAGAGAAGGCAGGGACCTATCTAAAGGATCTGCTTTGGATATATATATAAAATAGAAAGCTACTCTGAGACATCTAGGACTTTACTGGAAAGACAAAGAAGCCAAAGGAAAACCATGAATTCCTTGTACCTGTATCTGGAAATGGCACATCTACCCTACCCACAGGGCAAGTAGACTTGGGGTTCCTGGCTACTGCTGCCAAGGGACAGGAAGGGGGTGTTCCCTGGGAAGAAGAGGGGTCTGGCAGAGTGTGGGGAGTGGTTTCTTTGTGGTGAGTTTGGCCAGCAAGGACCCTTTTGAATCTCAGAAGGGATGACAACCCAAAGGGGAGAGGGGAAGGGGTCGCTTCTCAGGCAGGATGTCATGCCCAGCTGCCTGGGGAGAGAAAGAAACTAGATTAGAGAGGTGGAAGGGACAAGTGCCTGCTCAACAGGACTCTAGCAAGCTGAAGAATTCTAAAATGCCTGGAGAACTGGGAGAGATAGCTCTCTGAAGATTAATTGACCTAAGGAGACAATTTAGTTCAGTGCAGGAATTGCCCCTTGCTATATGAGTCCACTGGTTCAATTCCAGGCTTAACCAAGAAAGTAATTCCCCTGGTTCTCAGGCAGCCATCTGACACAATATGAGAGGGAATATATAGATGTTCTTTTTTCTTTTAAGCTTTCTTGGATCTGTTATTTTATTTTGAAAGGTTCCTTTTTTTCTTATTTTACTCACTAATACCTGATTCATCACCTGCGGTGGAGGAAACATTTCCTAACTCATTCTATGATGCCAATATCACCCTAATACCAAAGCCAAACAAAGATACCATGACAAAGGAAAATTTAGACCTATCTCTCTAATGAACCTAGATGCTAAAATTCTCAAAAAAATACTTACTAATAGTATTCAACAACACATCAAATGAATTATACACCATGATCAAGTGGGTTTCATCCCTGCTATGTAAGGATACTTCAACAAAAGAAATTTAATCAATGTATTATACCACATAAACAGTTTCAAAGAAAAAAAATCACATGATCATTTTTATAGATGCAGAAAAAGCATTTGACAAAATGCAGCACCCTTTCTTGATAAAAACACTTCAAAAAATAGGAAACTTCCTCAACATAATAAAGTTTATATATGAAAAACCCACAGCTAACATCATATTCAATGGTGGAGTCCTAAAATCTTTCTCCCTAAGAGCCGCAACAAGACAAGAATGCCCACTGTCACTGCTCTTATTTAACATTGTTTTAGAAGTACTTGCTCAAACTGTTAGGCAAGAAAAAGATATAAAAATCATCCAAAATGGAAAGGAAGAAGTAAAAATTTCACTATTTGCAAATGACATGATCCTATACATCGAAAGCCCTGTGAAATCTACAACAAAGGTTCTAGTGCTTATAAATGAGATCAGTAAATTGACAGGTTATAAGATTAATGTGCAAAAATCAGTAGCATTTGTGTACACCAATAATGAACAGTTTGAGGAGGAAATAAAAACATGCATTTACAATAGCAAGTAAAAGAATCAAATACATGGGAATAAATTTAGTTAACGATGTAAAAGTCTTGTATGCAGAAAAATACAAAATAGTTTTTAAAAAAATCAAAGAAGATGTAAATAAATGGAAGTTACTTGGGATACTTATTACTTAGGTCATTAAACATTTACATCAGAAGCACTACAATGATTATGCTATTTTTCCTGGATATGTCTCTTTGTTGATGGCAATGTCTTCTTCAACATCTATGTTTTTCTTTTTTTTAATTAATTAATTGATTTATATATATATATTATAAAAGGTACTTAGATTACATAAATGTAACATAAAAAGTAGAGGGCATTCTCATATGTCCTGCCCCCTAGGCCCTCCCACATTTTCCCACATTAACATCCTTCCTTACTGTGGTACATTTGTTTCAATTGCTGAACACATTTTGGAGTATTGCCATTAAGCATGGATTATATTGTAGAAGTCTGAAATTGCCCCCAAATTACTCCTATTTTTCCCTCACCTTCCCCTCAGAACCTCCAATGGCCACTGGCTCCATATCAATTATAAAAGTTCTTCCATTGCTAGAATCACAATTAGTCTATAGTAGAATAACAAACAGCAAGTCTACTCTAGTACAGTTTCATTCCCCAATCCTGAGGATTCTGGTATAGCGTTGTCCACTCCACCTCTAATTGGAAGAAGGCTTATATCCCATGGGGCAGATGGATGTGATTATCTTGTTTGCAGTTGCAGAGTCTCTCTCTTCCTGGACATGGTCGTTGTCCATCATCATCTCCTTGTTAGTTGTGCTGGGTGAGTCTAATGAACTGGAGAGTAAGGGTTGCAAATCTGTTGAGATCAAGGCCCAACT
>JAQZBX010100855.1:0-11321 GCA_029593785.1 Cabassous unicinctus | reverse complement strand
TTCTGATAAAGCAAATACTAGAAAACAATGGTTTTAAGTGTTTGTCAATTCAGTAATATACACCATTGGTGAATTTTATCAGCTTAACCACCAAGTAACCTTGTGGTAGTTAATAAAATTATCTGCCTAATGCAATGAAAAAAATGAGAATATTACAAGAAAACACATATAATATGAAGGATATTATAAAAATCAATTTAGGCAAAATATTTTTCAATACAATAGAAATTGATCTGGATATAGGCAACATAAGTAAGTCAACATTATTATTTATTAAAATCATTAAAATTGTAGGATATCTTTGTGAAGAAAAAGAGATTATATGTAAATAAAATAATAATAAAATAAAAATTCTATATTTTTATACGTATAGTTTATAATTCTAGGCTTCCCCCAAATGAAAATTAAATAGCGCTAAAAATTCACATTGACACAACTAGTTTTATCAATAAAATAATAAATTAAATGAGATATCTTTAAGATCTGAAATGCTGCAGGAAAGCACAGCTAAATAAGTTAAAGTCAGCACAATTATTTATATATGAGGAGATTATTGAAACCTACAAAACTGTACATGTGGAGAAGCAGGCACTATGTTAACCCTTATTTAAATTTTGCCTAATGCTGAAAAGATGCTTTGTAGCGGAGTAATGGCAGGTGGACTGCTTTTCTCAGATACTGTATGCAGGTGAGAACGTTGACTAGAGTGATAGCAAAGGAACTCTGGTTTCATAATGCCATGAAGAAAATGGAATGATTAAATTCTTAATCAAGTGTAGTTGCTATGGCATCTATTATAGAGAAGGAAAGAAAGGACTTATTTACGTTTCTTATTAAACAAATACAATTGAAAAAAGGTGAGAAATAATATGTGGTGTCATTTGGAATAATACCATTTTCAGAAGATCCTCAGAACTATTCATTAAATTTTTTAAAATAAATTTTTATTATTATTACTATTTTTAAATACTTAGATTACATAACTGTTACACAAAAATTATAGGGATTCCCATACGCCCAACCTCCCACACCTCCCACTACCTCCTGCATAAACATCCTTCATTAGTGTGGCACATCACCTGCAATGGATATACACATACTGGGGCTTTGCCATTAAGCATGGACCATAGTTAACATTGTAGACCACACTCTCTCCCACAGAATTCTGCATGCTATAGAATGACATAAAGTGGCCTATATCTGTCATTGCAATGTCACTCAGGATAATTCCCAAGTCCCAAAAAAGTCCCTGTACTACAACTGCTTTTCCTCTCCCTTCCCCCAGAGCATCCAATGGCCACTGGCTCCACATTAATGTTGTAATTTCTTTCCTTGCTTGAGTCACAATATGTCTATAGCAGAATACCAGTAAGTCCACTCTAGTCCTAGCTCTTCCCCCAATCCTGAGGAGTCTATGATGGTGATGTCCACTCCATCTCCAATTGAGAAGGGGTTTATATCCCATGGATAAGGTGGATGGGATTATCCTGCTTGCAGCTGCAGACTCTATTCCCTGGGATGGCCATTGTCCATCATCATCTCCCTGCCAGGTGTCCTGGGTGAGTCCATTAAGCTGTAGAGTAGTATTTGCAGCTCCACCGAGATTCCAGGCAAAGCTGGCATATAGACAGCCCAAAGACTCCAGTCTCTGGATGTACACCTACAATCTCCAGCACCACGTATAGGTTTGAATAAAAGGGACAGATGAACCTTGTGCAGTGAAGACATATTTGAATATAACTCTGTCACTCTCAGGAGCACAGATTCCAAAATAGAGCCCACCAATAAGGCACCAAACTCCAGAGCTTTCCGTTCTGACATAGGACTTGGGTGTCTCCAGAGCCCTCAGGAGTCCCTATATTTGGTTTGATATCCACTTTGGAAGCCTTTGAGGTCTTACTGAGATGTGCATAAGTGTTACCTCTGGGATGACCTCCCGACTCACTTTGAAGTCTCTTAGCCAGATGAACACTTTTGTCTTTACCTTTCCCCCTTTTTCCAGTCGTATTGCTAGTTGGCACTTGATAGTAATCCCTTGTTGCCATGGCGTCCATCCCCTGGAGTCATGTACCATCCTGGGAGGAAGGTAATGCATTCGTATTCTGAGTTTGACTTAGAGATAGGCCACATTTGAGCACCAAGGAGGCTCTCAGGAGGAAACCCTTAGGCACTACATAGCAATAGGCTAAGTTTCAATTTCAAGAGCAAAGACTCATAAAGCAAGTCATCAATAACAAGGGCCCATCAATGGATCATCCTTCTTTGCCAGACACTGCCTCTGCACTTGGGGGGCTATTGCTGCTCCCTTGGAGAATGTGATAGAGCTCTCCTGGATGGGAATTCAATATTTCTCATTTATTGAGTGATTCTTCACCCACTGTGACCATGCCTGGTGAACATTTGAACAATTTTATATACCTTCTATATATGATCAGGTGAATTTCCTCCCGTGCATCTCCCATCCCTGACAACCCCCCCCCACCAACGATCCTCTCCTGCCCACGTTGTCACCCTTCTGTGATCCAAACCTTCTTTAAAGATGAAGCCAACACAAGAGCCAAATACAATTAATAGGAAAATGAAATAATAATGATAAGTTTAAATGTAACATATAAAATACATGAAAACTTAAAAAAAGAACTAAAAATAAAATAAAATTAAAAGATAGGAATATTCAAAAAATGGAAAAAAAATTAAAAAAAATTTTTTTGATATTTTGCCTTTTATCACTGCAAACTCTGGTGGCCAGTCTGTACTGTGGCACCTCTCCCCTCTCACTCCCCAGTGTCTCACTATCTTTCATTTAATTTTCCAAGAAGTTTTAGGTCACAGCAAAGTCATACACAGAATACAAGAGACTCTCATATACCCAAATTCCTCTCCCTTTCCTCACCCCATATTAAAACCTTTTTGTATGTGGTTAGTTATAACTGATATACCGACAGTGAAACATAGCTACTAAACATTGGCAATGGTTTACAGTATGTTTTACATTTTAGACATACACTTTTATAAATTTTGATGATATTTACCATATCCTGTGTCTATCACTGTAAGGTAATGAAAAACATTTCCACTGACCACTAAATATCTCTTGTTTGATATATTCTGTACCTCCCTCCCCATTCCCACAAGGCCCACGATGACCCCCTGTCATGACTCATTGGATGACAAGATTCATAGTTACATGTAACAAGAGGTCTTGACACAGTGGTTTGTCCTCCCATATGAGGAACCACCGTTGCTATTAAGAGACGTTCGCTTATTTCTGAGCAAATCAGTCCTCCCAAAGATGGGAGTCAATCTCCTTCCTGCTCATTATGTGGGTCTCCACCCAATGATACAACATATTATGACAAAATGAACACACACAAACTTCCTAGAAGCCTGATTCAGATGCGCCCTGTCCTGAATGCTGTTACAACAACACCCTAAACAAGTGACACATCCCTGTCATATTGCAGTAAGAGCTTTCCAACCTATGTACTTTCAATCTCAAACCCACAAATCCTAAGTGTTCACCTGGTCCCTCTCCCATCTCTCCCCCAATATCCTGGGTATTCTAACCCACCCTTCCAAATTTACCCACCTGTCAACCCTGCACCACCCAACCCAATATATCGCTACCCAACTGCCCTATCTCTTCAATACACAACTACACTCTATCACTTTACGATAGATTACATCTGTATGGGTGATGACTCACAACTTTCTCTTCTCTTTCCCTGTCTTGTAAACCTATCTTTCAAACAGTAATTCTCAGAGACTGCTCAATTTCCTTAATTTAGATCAGTGAAGTCATGTAATGTTCATCCTTCAATGCCTGGCTTGCTTCACTCAAGAAAGTTCTTCAAGATTCATCCATGTTTTCCCATGTGTTAGCACTTTATTCCTTCTTACACCTGAGTAATATTCCACTGTATATGTGTACCACATTTTGTTTATCCATTCATCTGTTCATGAGCACCTGGTTTGATTCCAGCTTTGGCAAAAGTGAACAATGCCACTATGAACATTGGTGTGCATATATCTGTTCTTGTCTTTGCTTTAAATTCTTCAGGGTATATACCCAGAAGAGGAATCACTGGATCCTATGGAAGATCTATAATTAGTTTTTTGAGGTACCACCAAACTGTCCTCCATACTGGGTAGACCATTCCACAATTCCACCAGCAATGGTTGAGGGTTCTGATTTCTCCAACAACTGTAGTCTGCTTTTTTTTTTAAAGCTGCCATTTTAATGGGTGAGAGATGGTATCTTATTGTAGTTTTGATTTGCATTTCCCTAGTAGCTAGTGATGTCGAATATTTTTCATGTGCTTTATACCATTTGTATTTCTTCCTTGGAGAAGTATCTTTTCAGGTCTCTTTTAGAAATGGGCTGTTTGTCTTTTTATTTTTGAGGTGTAGGATTTCTTTTTATATGCAGGATATTAGGCTCCTATCAGATATATGTTTGCCAAATATTTTCTCCCATTGGATAGGCTGCCTTTTTATTTTCTTGATAACATCCTCTGAGGTGAAATTTTTTTAATTTTGAGAAGATCCCCATTGATCTATTTTTTCTTTTACTGCTCGTGCTTTGGGTGTGAAGTTCATGAAACCATTTTCTATTACAATGTCCAGTAGATGCTTCCTTACATTATCTTCCAAGGTCTTTATGGCCTTGGCTCTTATATTTAGATCTTTGATCCATCTTGAGTTGATTTCTGTTTAAGGTGTGATATGGTGTTCATCTCTCATTCTTTTGGATATGGATATCCAGTACTCCAAGCACCACTTGTTGAAGAGGCCATTCTCTCCTAACTGAGTGGGCTTGGTAGCCTTATCAAATATCAGATGGCTGTATATGTGAGGATTTATATCAGAACTCTAAATTTGGTTCCATTGGTCAGTATGTCTATACTTATGCCAACACCATGCAATTTTGTCCACTGTAACTTTGTAGTATGTTTTACAGTCAGGTAGTGTGATACCTCCAACTTCATTTCTCGTTTTCAATATGTCTTTGGTGATTCAGGGTCTCTTTCCCTTCCAAATGAATGTTGTAGTCAGTTTTTCCAATTCCTTTTTAAAAATAGTACTGATTTTTATTGGGATTGTGTTAAATCTGTAGATTAGTTTGGGTAATATAGACATCCTGATGATGTTTAGTCTTCCTATCCATGAACAGGGAATATTCTTCCATTTATTTAAGTCTTCTTTGAGGTTCTTTAATAGTGTTGTGTAGTTTACTGAATATAAGTCCTTCACATCTTTCATTATATTTATTCCTAGGTATTTGATTCTTTTAGTTACTATTGGAAACGGTATTCTTTTCTTGATTTCCACTTCAGATTGCATGTTATTGGTGTACAGAAATGCTACTGATTTTTGAACACTGATCTTACAGCTTGTGACATTACTGAACTCCTTTATAAGTTCTAGAAGCTTTCTTGTAGATTTCTCAGGTCTTTCTACATGTAGGATCATATCATCTGAAAATAATGAAATTTTTACTTTTTCTTTTCCAATTTGGATTCCTTTTATATCTTTTTCTTGCCTCAGTGCTCGAGCAAGTACCTCTAAGACAATGTTAAATAGGAGTGGTGATAGTAGGCATACATGTCTTGTTCCCGATCTCAGAGGGAAGGCTTTTAGGAATTCACCATTTAGGATAATGTTAGCTTTGGGTTTTTCATATATACCCTTTATCATGTTCAGAAAGTTTCCTTCTATTTATTACTGTCTTTTGCAGTGTTTTTATCAGGACAGGGTGCTGTATTTTGTCAAATGCTTTTTCTGCATCTATAGAGATGCTCATGTGGTTTTTTCTTTCAATCTGATTATGTGGAGTATTACATTGATTGTTTCTCTTATGCTGAACCATGCTTGCATACCTGGGATGACACCTACTTTGTCATGGGGTATAATTCTTTTGATATGTTGTTGAATGCAATTAGCAAGTATTTTGTTGGGGATTTTAGCATCTAGGTTCATTTGAGAAATTGATCTGTAATTTTCGTTTCTTGTCCTATCTTTGTTTGGCTTTGGTATTAGGGTAATATTGCTCTCAAAGAATTAGGTAGGCAATGTTCTTTCTACTTCTATTTTTTTAAGAAGTTTAAGCAAGATTGATGTTAGCTTGTTCTGCAATGTTTGATAGAATTCAGCTGTGAAGCTGTCTTTTCATGGGCTCTTCTTAGTTGGAAAGTTTTTGATGACTGAGTCTATCTCTTTACTTGTAATTGGGCTGTTGAGTTCATCAATTTCTTCTTTCATCAATGTAGGCTGCTAGTGAGTTTCTAGGAATTTGTCCATTTCCTCTAATTTATCAATCTTGTTGGCATATAATTTTTCAAAGTATCCTCTTATGATACTCTTTATTTCTTTGGGTTCAGTAGTGACATCCCATTCCTCATTCCTTATTTTGTGTATTTGCATCTGCTCTTGCTTTTTCTTTGTTAGTCTGGCTAAGGGTTTGTCAATTTTATTGATCTTCTCAAAGAACTAGCTTTTGAGTTTTGTATATTTTTTCTAGTGCTTTCTTATTTTCTATTTCATTTAGTTCTGCTCTAATCTTTGTTATATCCTTCTTTCTACATCTTTTGTGATTAGTTTGTTGTTGTTATTCAAATTCCTCCCACTTTGCAGTTAGTTCTTTAATTTTACCTCTTTCTTCCTTTTTATATATGCATTTATGGCTTTGAATTTCCCTCTCAGTACAGCTTTGACTGCATCCCATAGGCTTTGATATGTTGTGTTGTCATTTTCATTCATTTCAAGGTAATTACTGATTTCATTTTCGATTTCCTCCTTGACCCATTGTTTGTCTAAGAGTGTGTTGTTTAACTTCCATGTCTTAGTGCCCAATCTGATTCTCTGGCCCTTACTGATTTCCAATTTCATTCCATTGTAGACAGAGAAATTAAGTTGTGCAATCTCAATCTTTCTGGATTCATTGAGAGTTGTTCTGTGGCCTAGCATGTGGTCTATCTTGGAGTATGATCCATGTACACTCGAGAAGAATGTATATTCTGCTGCATTTGGGTGTAGTGTTCTGAATATGTCTGTTAGGTCCAGGTTCTTTAATTCATTATTCAGCATCTTTGTTTCTTTATTGATTCTCTGTCGAGATGGTCTTTCTAATGGTGGTAATGGTGTATTAAAATTTCCCGCTATAATTGTAGAGGCATTTTTGTCCCCACTTAGGTTTTCCAATGTTTGCCTCATGTATTTTGAGGCACCCTGTTTAGGTGCATAAATGTTTATGATTGTTCTTTCTTCTTGAAAGATTACCCATTTTACTAAACTATAGTGTTCATATTTGCCTCTCACAATAGTTTTGCCTTTAAAGTCTATTTTGTCTGATATTAGGATAGCTGCTCTGGCCCTTTTTTGATCCTTGTTTTCTTGTAAAATTGTTTTCCAGCCTTTCACTTTCATCCTCCTTGAATTCCTGAGTCTAAGGTGTGTTTCATGTTGACAGCATATATACGGTTCATAATTCCTTATCCATTCTGCCAATCTGTGACTCTTAACTGGTGTGTTTAATCCATTAACATTCAGTGTTCTTACTCTCAATGATTTTCTTACATCAGCCATATTTTCTTTGCATTTATGTATGTCATATGATGTTTTTATTTCTCTTTCTGTCTTTTTCGTTGTTCTTACATTCTCCTCCAACTCTCTCTTTCCTGTTTTTTTCCTTTCAACCTGTAGGACTTTCTTATTAGCATACTCTCTTAATTCCTGCTTATCTGTGAATATTTTGAATTCTCCATCATTTTTGAATGCCAGTTTTACTGGATAGAGAATTCCTGGCTGTAATTTATTTTTCTCTTAGTTCCTTGACCACTGTACTTTCTTTTAGTACCATAGTAACACTGTCTTCTTGCCTCCATGGTTTCAGATGAGAAATCAGCACTTAATCTTACTGTGCTTCCCTAGTATGTGTTGGTTCTCTTTTCTCTTGCTGCCTTGAATATTTTCTCTTTGTCTTGTGCATTGGACATTTTGTTAATTATATGTTTTGGAGTAGGCCTTTTGGGATTTATATGGTTTGGGGTGTGCTGTGCCTCCTGGACATGTACATCCATCTCATTCAATAGGATTGGGAAGTTTTCAGCCATTATTTCCTTCAAAACTCCTTCTGTTCTTTTTCCCTTCTCTTATCCTTCTGGGATGCCTATAATACTTATGTTTGCATGATTTTTGTTGTCGGTTAAATTTCTATATCCCTACTGGATTTTTTCTATCTTTTTATCTATCTGTTCTACTATCTGTTTGATTTCAGATATACTGTCTTCCACAACTCTAATTCTTTTTTCTGCCTGTTCAAATCTGCTGTTGTGTGATTCCAGTGTCTTTTTTATTTCTTTGTGCCATCCATCACCATCATATCCATTATCTTTTTATATATATTTACAATTTCTTTAGTATGTTCTCCCAGTCTCATTTTAATATCTTTAATCTTCCTTCACTTCATAAGTTCATCCATGATATTTGTATGGACAGCTTTGATTAGTTGTTCAATGTTCTGCATCTCTTTCTGGTTTTTAGTTTTTTCATTGTACTGGTCCATGTCTTCCTGTTTCTTAGTATGGTTTGTAATTTTTTTGTTTCCATCTGTTCATCATTTATCTTGATGTGTTTATTCAGTTTATTAGCTTCTCTCTCCACTCTAGAGTTCTATCTAGGTGGTGGTTCTGTGTGTGTGTTAAGTTTTCTCTTTGACACTTTGTTCTTCTTATTCAGTTTACTTTATTTTTTCTACGTTCCCTTGAAGGAAAAAGATTAGGGCCAGAGGAATTGAAAGAGATAAGAAAGGAAAAAGGATAATAGTAATATTGATTAAAGTTAGAAGGGGGGCCATATAAGACTTAGGAAAAGGAGTATTTAACTCATGTAGGCAGTGTAGAGTAATAGGGAGAAAAAAGTGGAATACCTACAATGGAATGGGAAAGTAAATAGAGAAAAATGTAAAGAATGATTTAAAAAGCCACAATGATGAGAGAGAGAAAGAGTAAAGAAAGGACTGAAAGGAAAAAGTTAGCTAAAATAAAAAACATAGACAAGATAGAAATCAAATCCTGTGAAGTTGAGGACTAATGAAAAAAGGTGGATTGTAAGAACCACAACAGAAAGCAGAAGATAGAAAGATGAAGGAAGAAAAAGAAATAGCATTGGTACACGCAATCAATATACACAGAAAATGGGAAATCAAGGAAAAAGAAGCACAGCAAAGAAGAAATAAGCTAGCAGCACCTAATTTAAACAAAAAAAGGAGGGGGTAAGAAAGAGGAAAGAAGAGCAAGAAACAAACAAAGAAAGCAAGAAAACCAAGCAAACATTTACTTGACTGCTGTTAAATAAAGCTAAGGAAGAACATTGTTACTTCTTGGGCCCTTGTGGAGCCTCTCAGCCTGCTTGTGCTCATCAATCAATTACCCTGTAGGCTTCTTTCTGCAGGTTTTGAGGAAGATTTTAGATAGTAAACTAAGTTAAAAAAAATTTTTAAGTAACCATTTTTTTGGAGAAATTAGCGACTCAAAAGAAGGACTCTTCTAGACCACACCCTCCACTGAGGGGACCCTAAATAGGCTCATGGAAACTTATCATACACTTCCCACTGCATGACTTCTCTAGGGGAGCTGAAACTGATATTCCTCAGCATGGAATTGTAAAATTGGCCATCTCCGCCCTCTCATGAGCCAAGTCTCTATATCCCAGGGTGGCTAGGTAAATCAGGATTCCTCAGCAGATTCACCTCTTCCCTCAGCCAGCCTTCAAGCTGGCTGCTGTGCTTTCCAAAGCTGCAAGGAGGTCCAGGTAAGCAAATCCACAGAAAAGAAACCCCTGTCCACCCTCTGCCAGAACCCTCCCACTTTTGGAGATTGCTGCTTCTCACCGGGTTGCCAGGAGGAGTTGGTCTTGCCTCACCCTTTGCCTTGAGGGTGGGGCTTAGCTGTCTGCATCAGCAATTTCCAGCTCTGGAAAAAATCACAGTTTTATCTTGAGCAATCCACCTCCCTGTCCTGCTCCCTCCAGATCAATATCCCTAAGGCTCTCACTCTGTGGGCTTCCAGAACAGCCCACTCAGGCAGGATCTTGTCCCCAGTCAGCTGTCCTCTGCAAGAGAGATTCTGAATGCTCACCTAAATGAATGCCATCTTGCCCTCTCTCTTTTCTTAACTTTATTACAGAAAAAACTTCTAGGTTTTTCTGCCATAGATGGGCAGATATCAGAAGTCATGATAGTTCCCTGGTACATGAGCAAAATCATTATCTGCTGTGCAGTGTTCAAACCCATTGGCAGATATAGAAGCTTTCTTAGAAAGCACGTCCCATTTATCTTTTGATATTATAGAAAATGAGAAAATAATAACAGCATGTGTCAGGAAAATTTTTAAAATGTGTTTAAATATTGGAAATGTGGCTGAATTATTAAAAGATTGCTGGACCTTGATCTCATATTAACTACATTTATTTGCCTAGATTATTTTATCCTGTGAATGCTGAAGTATACAGGCCTAAGATGAAAATGGAAATATGTACATTGATTGATTTTTAAGACAGCCATTTGATGATTTCCTGTAGTCTGATTTCCAGATAAGAAGCCTTTTCTTGATGTCAAAATTTATGTATTACTTGGAGATATTGTGGATTTTCTTTATTTTGTTTTTGCATTATCTTAAAATTTTGTATTTTGACTCCCAGGGAGACTGTAACGTGCAACTAGATGTGAGCAACCTCACCATCATCACACAATTTGTCCTCACGGATAGCTCAAGCTCCCAGGATCTACAAGTTGTGCAAGATCTGCTGCTCTTAGTGATTTATCTGGGATCATTGACTGGGAATCTTCTAACTATTACTGTCATAGTGACCAACCCTCATCTATACTGTCCAATGTATTTCTTTATAGGCAATTTATCTCTGATAGATCTTTGCTACATTTCAGTTACTGTTCCCAAAGCAGTTGTGAATTTTCTGTCAGGCAGTAAATCAGTTTCTCCTACTTCATGTGGTGCTCAAATTTTCCTTTTTATCTTCTTTGCAAACACAGATTTAGCCTTCCTTGCGGTGATGTCCTATGATCACTCTGTTGCCATTTGCCACCCTCTGCACAATGGGCTCACCGTCAACAAACGTATGTGCACACAGGCAGCTGGTGGCTCTTGGGCATGTGGGTTGGTCAATTCTACCATCCACACAGGCATCATATTCAGACTTCCCTTCACAGTGTCAAATGTAATTTTTCAATATTTCTGTGATGTACCTCAAATTTTGAGGATCTCTTCTTTACATGTTTATTTTTCTGAGCATATGGTCCTACCTAT
>JAQZBX010100854.1:0-11320 GCA_029593785.1 Cabassous unicinctus | reverse complement strand
TGTATTTCTTCTTTGGAGAAATGTCTATTCAAGTCTTTTGCCCGTTTTTTAATTGGGTCCTTTGTCTTTTTATTGTTGAGTTGTAACATCTCTTTATATATCCTGGATATTAAACCCTTATCAGATATGTGATTTCCAAATATTTTTTTCCATTGAGTTGGCTGCCTTTTCACCCTTTTGACAAAGTCCTGTGAGGTGCAAAAGTGTTTAATTTTGAGGAGGTCCCATTTATCTACTTTTTCTTTTGTTGCACCTGCTTTGGATGGAAGGTCCAAGAAGCCACCACCTACTACAAGGTCTTGAAGATGTTTCCCTACATTTTCTTCTAGTAGTTTTATGTTCCTGGCTTTTATATTTAGGTCTTTGATCCATTTTGAGTTGATTCTTGTATAGGGGGTAAGATAGGGGTCCTCTTTTTTTTTTTTTTTGGTTATAGATATCCAGTTCTCCCAACACCATTTGTTGAAGAAACTGTTTTTTCCCAGTAGCGTGGGCTTGGTAGGTTTGTCAAAAACCAGTTGACTGTATAGGTGAGGGTTTATTTCTGGGTTCTCAATTCTATTCCACTGATCAATGTGTCTTTCTTTATGCCAGTACCATGCTGTTTTGACGACTGTAACTTTGTAATATGTTTCAAGGTCAGGCAGTGAAATTCCTCCCACGTCGCTCTTCTTTTTTAGAATGCTTTTGGCTATTCGGGTGCACTTACCCTTCCAGATGAATTTGATAATTGCCTTCTCTAATTCTGTAAAGTAAGCTGTTGGGATTTTCATTGGTATTGCATTGAATCTATAAATCAGTTTGGGTAAGATTGACATCTTCACGATATTTATTCTTCCAATCCATGAACACGGAATGTCTTTCCATTTGTTTAGGTCTTTTTTGATTTCTTTTAGCATTGTTTTGTAGTTTTCTGCATATAGGTGCTGTACTTCTTTGGTTAAATTAAATGCTAGGTATTTGAGGCTTTTTGTTGCTATTGAAAATGGAATTTTCCCCCCGATTTCCTCCTCAGGTTGTTCAGTACTAGTGTACAAAAACATTACTGATTTTTGCGTTTTGATCTTGTATCCTGCCACTTTGCTGAACTCATTTATTATTTCAGGTAGCTTTGTCGTGGATACTTCAGGATTTTCTAAGTATAGGATCATGTCATCCACAAAGAGTGAGAGTTTTACTTCCTCTTTCTCTTTGGATGCCTTTAATTTTTTTTTTCTTGTCTAATTGCCCTAGCTAGAACTTCTAGTATAATGTTGAATAACAATGGTGACAGTGGGCATCCTTCTCTTGTTCCCGATCTTAGAGGGAAAGCTTTCAACCTTTCCCCATTGAGTATGATGTTGGCTGTGGGTTTTTCATATATGCCTTTTATCATATTGAGGAATTTTCCTTCTATTCCTATTTTTGAAGTGTTTTTATCAAAAAAGGATGCTGGATTTTGTCAAATGCCTTTCTGCATCTATTGAGATGGTCATGTGTTTTTTTTCCTTCAATTTGTTAATGTGGTGTATTACGTTGATTGATTTTCTTATGTTGAACCAGTCTTGCATACCAGGAATAAATCCCACTTGGTCGTGATGTATAAGTCTTTTGATATGCTGTTGGATTCGATTTGCAAGTATTTTGTTGAGAATTTTTGCATCTATGTTCATTAGAGAGCTTGGTCTGTAATTTTCTTTTCTTGTAGAATCTTTATCTGGCTTTGGTATTAGTGTGATGTTTATTTCATAAAATGTGTTGGGTAATTTTCCCTCCTCTTCAATTTTTTGGAGGAGTTTAAACAGGATTGGTGTTAATTCTTTTTGAAATGTTTGGTAGAATTCACCTGTGAAGCCATCTGGTCCTGGACTTTTCTTTGCTGGGAGATTTTTGATGATGGATTCAATCTCCTTAAATGTGATTGGTTTGTTAAGTTCTTGTATTTTTGTAGCGTCAGTGTAGGTTGGTTGTGTGTTTCTAGAAATTTGTCCATTTCATCTAGGTTGTCTATATTGTTGGCAAATAGTTTCTCAAAATATCCTCTTATGATTTTTTTAATTTCTGTGGGGTCATTTGTAACTTCCCCCCTTTCATTTCTGATTGTATTTATTGCATCTTCTCTCTTTTTTTCTTTGTTAGTCTAGCTAGGGGTTTGTCAATTTTATTGATCTTCTCAAAGAATCAGCTTTTGGTTTTGTTGATTTTCTTTATTGTTTTTCTGTTCTCATTTTCATTTATTTCTGCTCTAATCTTTATTATTTCTTTCCTTCTGCTTACTTTGGGATTGGTTTGCTGTTCTTTTTCTAGTTTCTCTAGTTGTTCAGTTAAATCATTGAGTTTAGCTCTTTCTTATAGGCATTTAGGGCTATAAATTTCCCTCTCAAGACGGCCTTTGCTGTATCCCATAAGTCTTGACATGTTGTGTTCTCATTTTCATTTGTCTCAATATATTTCCTGATTTCACTTGCAATTTCTTCTTTGACCCACCGAATATTTACGAGTGTGTTGTTCAGTCTCCACACATTTGCTAATTTACTTTTTTCCTGTCTATTATTGATTTCTAGTTTCATTCCATTATGATGAGAAGGTTCTTTGTATAATTTCAATCTTTTTATATTTATTGAGAGCTGAATTGTGACCTAACATGTGTTCTATTCTGGAGAAAGATCCATGGGCACTTGAGAAAAATGTATAACCTGCTGAGTTTGGATGCAGTGTTTTGTATATGTCTGTTAGGTCTAACTTGTTTATCTTATTGTTCAAGTTCTCTGTTTCCTTGTTCATCTTCTGTCTAGTTGTTCTATCTAATTATGTGAGTGGGGTGTTGAAGTCTCCAATGATTATTGTAGAAATGTCTATTTCTCCCTTCAGTTTTGCCAGAGTTTGTCTCATATATTTTGGTGCACCCTGGTTAGGTGCATAGATATTATGACTGTTACGTTTTCCTGGTGGAGTCTCCCTTTTATTAATATATACTGGCCTTCTGTAGCTCTTATAATTTTTTTGCATTTAAAGTCTGTTTTGTCTATATTAGTATAGTTACCCCTGCTCTTTTCTGGTTACTATTTGTGTGGAGTATCTTTTTCCAACCTTTCACTTTCAGCTGGTTTGTATCCCTGGGTCTAAGGTGAGTTTCTTGTAAGCAGTATATGGATGGCTCATGTTTTTTTATCCATTCTATCAGCCTGTATCTTTTAATTGGGGAGTTTAATCCATTCACATTCAATGATAGTACTATAAATGCACTATTTACTTCCTCCATTTTATTCTTTGGTTTTCATATGTCATCTTGTTTTTGTCTCTCTTTTTACTCTTTTGGTTTTCCTTTCAGCTATTCTTTCTTCTCTACTCTCCTCCAAGCCTCTCTCTCCTGTCTTTTTCTTTCAGGTTTTAAGGCTTCCTTTAATATTTCCTGCAAAGTTGGATTCTTTTTTGCAAACTCTCTTAGTATCTGTTTGTTTGTGAATATTTTATACTCACCTTCATATCTGAAGGACAGTTTTGCTGGATAAAGAATTCTTGGCTGGCAGTTTTTCTCTTTCAGTTTCCTAATTGTATCATACCACTGTCTTCTCTCCTCCATGGTTTCTGAAGAGAAATCTGCACTAAGTCTTACTGGACGTCCCTTGTACATGATCGTTTGCTTCTTTCATGCTGCTCTGAGAATTTTCTCTTTATCTCTGACATTTGACATTCTGAGTAGTATGTGTCTTGGCATAGGTCTATTTGGATTTATTCTGATTGGGGTACAGTGTCCTTCTTGGACATGTAAGTTCATTTCTTTTGTGAGAGTTGGGAAATTTTCAGCTATTATTTCCTCAAATACTCTTTCTGCCCCTTTCCCCTTCTCTTCTCCTTCTGGAATTCGCATGACACGTGTGTTGTTGTGTTTTATATTGTCATTCAACTCTCTGAGCCCCTTCTCAATTTTTTCCATTCTTTTCTCTCTTTAATTTTAACTGCTCTGTCTTCAGTATCACTTATTCTTTCTTCTGTCATTTCGAGTCTGTTGTTGTATGCCTCAAATGTGTTTTTGACCTCACCTATTGTGTCTTTCATTCCTATGAGCTCTGTTACTTTTCTGTTCAGGATTTCAAATTCTTCTTTGCATTTGCTCAGTGTATTCTTGATGTCATTTATCTCTTTAACTATATCGTCTTTCAGCTCATTAATTTGATTTTGGAAATTTGTGCTCATCTCCCTGATTAGTTCTCTCAAATTCTGCATCTCTTCTGGGACTTTGATGTATTCCTTTTCTTGGGCCATGTCTTCTGTTTTCTTAGTATGGCTCGTAATTTTTTGCTGGTGTTTAGGTATCTGGTTAGGATGTAGTTTACTCAGATGTTCAATCTCTTTCTCTTTTATAGGGGTTTTGTGGCAGGAGGCTGTGAGTTAACACAGCTCTTTGATTTTTGTCCCGACCTGGATTGTTAGGATTGTTCTGCTGGTTGCTCAAAAGTGGGCTCCAGACCCAGTCATTGGTTGTAGAGTCGCTTCCTAGGGCCTTGGGCAGGGAGGCTATAGAGGCCAGGAAAAGCCTCTCCTACTTATTTTTAATTTTCTTATGTGCACTTTCTTGGTCTGCCAGGAGATGGTGCTCTTTTGAAGCGCTCAATTCAATGCCTGGTCGGAGTGTATTTGTTGGAACACAGACTAGATCAATGTGATAGAGCTTCCTGTCTGGAGGCAAGGAGCCTTGTAATTCAAATTTTCTGAGACAGTTCTCCAGTCCTCTCTGGCAGGCCCCTCCCTTTTCCCAGCAAGGAAATATTTCCACTCCCCTCTGTGTCCTCAAGAATCAGTCCCTGTTAGTAGAGAAGGACATTGGGAGGTTTGTATATCTTTAGTCCCTTGCAGGCTCCAAGGCAAACAATGGTGCAGCCCCGCCCGGCCTGGAAGGGCTCTTGGAGTGTAGCAGACTAAACCTGGGAGTCAAAAGCCAAGTCAGCCCCAGGCTCTCTCTCCCCTCTCCTGTGGAGTCCTCAACAATTAGTCCAGGCTAGAAAAGAGGGAGATTGTGAGGGTCGGATTTCTCCAGTCCTTCACCAGCTCCCAGGGCAAACCACGGTGTGGTCCCACCTGGCCTGGAAGGGCCCGTGGGGCACCACAGCCCAAATTTGCGGGTCAGAACCTGAGTCAGCCTTAGGCTGTTTCCCTCTCTCTCCCTTTCCTGGGGTGGTAGATCCCTGAAGCCCCCTTTGTAGTCTCAGGCCCAGGGTCCTGAGTATTCTAAAGAGTCTTTGGTGTGGGGGAGGGTGCTGGCAGCAGCAGCCACTGGTGTTTTGAACTCATGGTTCTGTCGTCCTGATTTCCCTCTTTTGTCCCTCTCTCCTCTGGGTGGTGTGCAGCCTTCACCTGCTGTCCTAAACCCTAGAAGATCTTTTTCGGGATTGTTTCAGCCTGTCCTCTAGCTATTTTTCTGGAGAAGACATTCCCGTGTCTTACTTATCCACCATCTTCTCGGAAGTCCTCTAGCCAGGTCTCTTCTAAGGCACTGGGGTTGGGGGGCTCTAGCAATGTGTTCCCATGGTCACATGATTTTATAAAATTTGCAAAAGTAAGAAATTTTAACTGCAATCAGTTAAGCCTGCTGATGCTGGCTTTAAAGAAACTCCCCAATTATCTGCGAAACCTAGATCTGTCCCAGGTAGTGGGGGTTATAAAAACTGAAGCTGCAGAATCTAAAACCCATGATTCATTTGCTGCAGAAGAATGTTTAGGACTTGTACGTGTGTGTGTGTAGGGGAGAGGTTATGTGTTGTGTGGGTTTGTGTGGTTTTGTGTGTATATGCATGTGCGTGTGTGTGTTTGTGTATGATGTTTTATGGGTGGGTGTAGTATTCATGTTCCATAGACATCCTACAGAGAGGAATGAAAACAAAATTTTGCTGTCTAACAATTTTAGGGTTCTTCTGCCCTACCCCCACCCCTGCCAAAATGGAAAGGAAGAAAGGAAGGGAGGGAGGGAGGGCAGAAAAGAAAAGCATATTGAAGGATAATTTCTACACAGTTTAAAAGACTATAGGTTTAAAAAATATATAGGTTTACATTTCTGAAGATTATTATGAGTGTGGGAGATTAATTATTGAATAAAATAAGTGAAGCAATAATAATTTTTCCAAGTAGCAGGAAATATTCTCTCCAATGTACTTTGTAACAATCTAAAATTTTTTCACATATAATTTTCTAGTATTATAAACTATATTTTCTCATTACATTACTTGGAGAGAGTACCATCTTGGATACTTTAACTTATAGTCAGTGTGACAAGTTATTATAAATTCCTTTTGAATTGATTTATGCTTTCTAATGACATCTGTTTTAGTCCTGTTTACAGAAAATTGTTGACATGACTACTTGCAAAGTACCTTAAAATCTGTGATGAGCAACAATGCAAGATGTTGGTGGTGGGTTGATGGATGGGACCCCTGTATGATGTTATGCATGTTTGTTTTGTAAATTCACAACTTTTACTATACAGTGTTTATGTATGTTCATGGATGAATGATATAAAAAATATAATAGGGTGGGTTGGGAGAAAAATACACCAAATGTAAAATACTTTGGTTAGTAACAATATTTTGAAGATTTTCTTCATCATTTTTTAGAAATGTTTCACAACAATACAAGGTATGGGTGTTGGGGTGAGGTGTAAGAACGCTGTATGATGTTATGCATGTTTGTTTTGTAAGTTCACAACTTTTACTATGCACTTATTGTTTATGTATGTTTATGTATGAATATTTCCTTCAATAAATTTTTAAATTAAAAAAAAAGTCTGTGATGAGGGAGCAGATGTGGCTCAAGTGTTTGAGCACCCGCCTCCTACATGGAAGGTCCTGGGTTCGGTTGCCGGTGCCTTCTGAAAAAAACAAACAAATAACTAGCAAAACAATGAAAAAAACCAACTCAGGGAAGCCAATTTGGCTCAGTGGTTGAGCACTGGCTTCCCCATGCTTTTCCCGAGTTCGATCTCCGGCCCCCGGTACCTAAAAAAAAAAAAAAATCTGTGATGATAGAGATGAAAACAATGTAAGTGATTTTATTGAATTATCTTGGATGCTATTTTGGCTTGCATCTTTAGTCACAAAGAAAGTTAATAGGGAAGCTTATAAGCCCAGATTTGACATAATAGAGCAAAGCGCTAGATTGCAGACAATGTAAAGATAACTCATGTTTTGTCAAACATAGTTTATTACTGGTTGAGCATATCAAATGTTTAATTTAAACAAGTCTCATATTTTTGTAATAAACTATTTATGTGAAACAAAGAATAGTAAATCCATGCCCAGGCATCTTCTTTGGGAGCAAAAACAGTGTCTAGAATATGGAAAATACAACATGTGTATTATTTACAAACAAAACACATCTGAATATGATGGGAGAGCCCAGGTGTGCAGTGTTGGCTTTCCTTTGATGAAAAAGATAAAGCTTCATAGCTTTCTTTGTTTCCTTCTTTGCTTCTTTTTCTTTCAGTAACAGTCGTGGTCCAAAAAATTATAGAAGAAAGACCAAGAATGGATGGAACCTCTAGAAAAATTATTGTTATGTGTTATCAATACATTCTAAACAGAAATTTTTACCATTATAATTATTGCATGTGGGGAGAATACAGCTTTTACTCTCTAAATGAAATATATTATATTGCTACAATGATAGTTTACATAGTGGGTTTCAGTGTGAGGTATATTCCCCAGTGAACTGCAAAATTCTCTGATGTTATCTGATAATTGATGAAGGCAGGATTCTGCTGGACACAACTCCCACTACTTTCAAAGGCAAATGCAAAGGGTAGAACCAAATAATCAAAATATAAACAACAGATAGAAAGTTATAGAATTTAAATTCCATGATTATGGACAATAGGAATCCTAAATATTATAAAGAGTGATTAGATGACTGGAGGAGTTTATCATATACAATAAATTATGTTTCCTCAGCTGAACCGCACTGCCTTGCATTTTGCAGTGGGGGGAAATCATTTATCTGCAGTGGATTTCTTGCTCTGTCACAAGGCAAGGGTGGATGTTGCTGATAAGGTAAGCGCATCGTCATTTGGTAGAATTGGTTGGAGCAGAACCGATATGTCTTACAGCTAAAAAGGGAAACTGGTCACTTCAGATTTCTTTACATGCACACAAAATCTTACCATTAGCAGTTTTCGTTATGGAAAGATCTATTTAGAAAATATACCTATTATGTATTCTTTGCATTTGGTAACTAATTTACCCATTAACCATAGCAATTGGGCTTCCCTTTCTTCCCCATATTGACCTATGGCTAATAGCATGCATTTGTAAGATGGTTGTCCAGAGTGTAATCTGTAACATGGAAGACAGATGCTAACTGGCACGAGAACATTAAATTTTGGCTTTCCCCTATGAACTCTGAACCCAAACTTGTAAGAACGGTATTATCATAACACCCAATTTACAGATGAGGAGTCTGAGACACAGAGAAGTTAAATATCTTACCCAAGAAATTACATCTAAGAAGGAGTGGAGCCAGGATTTGAACCTACCTTGTCTGATTCCAGAGACTATGCTGGTAGTCATGAAGCAGCTTAACAATTTGCCCAGAGATCAAAACCTACCCTGAGGATTTTCTGCCTACCTTCATTTAATACTTTACAAAAAGGAAACCATTTTGGCTAGGGATACTCAACATCATGCTTATCATCTCGGGCAGCAGTAGTAGATGATAGCCTTGGTCTAAAGTTCTTGGTTCTTAATTAATCCAGTGAAGGATGCTTCTTAAAATTACTACTCAGAAGATTCCCATGGAGAATCTTTATATTTTCTCTCTGGACTGTGACTTTCTAAGGGTAAGTTTTACCTTTGCTTCACCTTCACAATTCAGTTACCTGGATTTAGTATGTACTTAGTAAATGTTTGGAAGATGAATCAATGGAGTCAGCTCAAACCAGTTGGTCATTTTGTTGGTTTTGTCAGCCCATCGACATATGACTTGATAATGATGAAAGGTTCTCTTTGTTTTACCAGTGGGGCACATCCCCCCTTTTTCCTCTGTATTGCTGGGCAAGTAGATTGAATGATATGTAACAGAAACAGAATGAAGTATACTTTTTTAAAAATTGGCACACAAAACATGTCAATTTGTAAATACAATTAGTTGTAGTAATGAGTGTAGTAATTAAGGACCATGTCCTTTGGATCTGGAAATTGTTATTTGATTATTTTGCAATATTCGCCTGCGAAAGATGCTTTGGTAATAGTCCTGATTAGCCAAGAGTGTACTCTTATTTTGACATTGAAAACATAATAGAAACTCTTTTTTAAAAAATTTTACTTTAATTTTTAAAATTAACATACTGTACCATTAACTTTCTTTTTGGTTCTGTGAGTTTTAACACATGTGTATATTCATGTAATCACTGCCATAATCAAGATTCAAGAGTTTCATCACCCAGAACATTCCTTCATACTGCTTCTTTGTAGTCAAATTCCTTCCTGCTATTCTGCCTCTGGCAACCACTCATCTGTTCTCCATCTCTATAGTCTTGCCTCTTTGAGAAGGACATTTAAATGATATTATACTGGATGTAACCTTTTGAGACTGACTTCTTTCACTCAGCCAAATGCCTTTGAGCTTCATCCATGTTGTTGTATGTATCAATTATTCCTTCCTTTTTATTGCTGAGTAGTATTCCATTATATGGATGTAACACAGTTTATCCATTGACCAGTTGAAGAACATTTGATTTTTTCCCCAGTTTTTAGCTATTACAAATAAAGCTGTTGTAAGCATTCGTGCACTAGTATTTGTTTTCATTTCTCTAGGGTAAATACATATGAGTAAAAATTACTGGGCCGTGTGGTAGGTGGATGTATACAAGAAGTTACAATTACAAGAAATTGCCGGACTATTGTCCAGGGTGACTGTGCCACTAGCATTCACCAGCAATACAGGAGAGTTTCATTTCATTGTCAGTACTTGGTACTGTCAGGGTTTTTTTTGTTTTGTTTGTTTGTTTTAAATTTTAGCCATTTTTAGAATGGGTGTGTTTTGGCATCTCATTGTGGTTTTAATTTGTATTGTCCTAATAGCTAATGATATTGAGCATCTTTTCATGTGTTATTTGCCATTTGTATTTCTTCTTTGGTGAAGTGTCTATTCAAATCTTTTTTGTCCATTTTAAAAATTGGGTTGTTTTCTTATTTTTGAATTTTGAGAGTTCTTTCTATATTCTCAGTACAAGCTCTTTGTTGAATATGTGACTTGCAAATATTTTCTTAGTCTGTACCTTGCCTTTTCAGTGTCTTTCACAAAGTAAAAATTTTTAATTTTGGTGAAATACAATTTACCTATGTTTTAAATGTTTTCTGCTATTGGTGTCATATCTAACAATGGTGTGCCTAACTTAAGGTCATGATTTCTCATATTTTCTTCTAAAAGTTTTATAGTTGTGTTTTACATTTAGATCTATGAACCATTTTGAGTTAATTTTAGTAAAAGGTATGAGGACTAGGCTGAGGTGTTTTTTTGTTTGTTGTTTGTTTTGTTTTGTTTTATTTTGATATGGATGACCAATTTTTCAACACCATTTGACACCAGTGTCATTTCAGTTTACAAAGTCTTTGCAGTCCTCTTTGGATCTGTCCCACAAGTGCACCATCCAAGGACCAGTCCAAGTCCTGTGCAGTGTTTTACCCCGTACTGCAGTTCTCAAAGCCTCTATTATGTTGCTTAGGGTCAGGTACTTGTACAGCTCACAGGAGAGCCTAGGAGTACATAACAATTTTATGAGATCCGTTTCTTGAGCTCCCTCCTCTCCATAATTATCTACCCACCAGCTCCCAGATCCCCCTCCACTTTCCTGGTCAAAAACTAAGGGTGTCGTCTTCCAGCTTTGCTGTGTACTTGCCACAATTAAGATATCCCAAATTAGGGCCAAGCAGTGGAGGGTAGAGAGTACAGGGAAAAACAACAAGGGCCTCCCCTCCCCTGCTCTTCTGATCATACTTCTTCTGGTCAGAGAGGATTCCCCTCTGTCAGAGTTTTAGGTGTTTGGTCACTGCTGATATCCCTGCTACTGTGAGGTTGCAGCTTGGGAGCAGAGCTTCTCAGGGGGCAGGACCAGAAGGGAAAAAACAAGAGGATTTCCCTTTCTTTCTCTGTCCTATAGACGCCCCTTCAGCTCGCTAGACCATAAGGAGACTGTTTCTCTTGTAACTTTTTCTGTCTGTGTCCAGGGCACAGTTCTGTGATTTCTGCTGTCTTGAGTCCAAGCTGGAAGATATGGAAGGACAAAATCAAAACAAAACAGGAAAATAACTGCAGGATCATTCATACTTCAAGTTCTGGTTTCCTTCCCCAATAC
>JAQZBX010100853.1:0-11320 GCA_029593785.1 Cabassous unicinctus | reverse complement strand
CTCCAACTTCACTTTTCCTTTTTAAGATGTTTCTGGCTATTCAGGACCCCTTACCCTTCCAAATAAATTTGACAATCATGTTTTCCATTTATTTAAAAAATGCTGGTGGAGTTTTTGTTGGGATTGCATTGAATCTGTATATCAATTTGAGTAGAATTGACATCTTAATGATATTTAGTCTTTCAATCCATGAGCATGGAATGTTCTTCCAATTATTTAGGTCTTTTTTTTATTTCTTTTAAGAATGAGTTGTAGTTTTCTGAGTATGACTGCTTTACATTGTTGGTTTATTCCTGAATATTTGGGTTTTATCTGTCATATTTTATTTTCACCACTCTTTTGACAATTTAGTTACTTTTATTGACATAATCTTCATTTCTAGACTCTCTTCCAGACCTCTCTCTCCTGTCTTTTCTTTTCAGGCTGTAGCACACCCTTTAGTATTTCCTGCAAAGCAAGTCTCTTGGTTACAAACTCTCTCAGTTTCTGTTTATCTGTGAATATTCTAAACACGCTTTCATTTTTGAAAGACAATCTTGCCGGATATAAGATTCTTGGCTGGAAGTTTTTCTCTTGCAGTATCTTAAATATATCATACCACTGTCTTCTTGCCTCCATGGTTTCTGATGAGAGATCAGAACTTAATCTTATTGGGTATCCCTTATGTGTTATACATTGTTTTTCTCTTGCTGCTCTCAGAATTCTTTCTTTGTCTTTGGCATTTGACATTCTGATTACTATATGTCTCGAAGTTGGTCTATTCAGATTTTTTTGGATGGGAGTATGTCATGTTTCTTGGACATGGGATATGGATATCTATGTCCTTCCATAGAGTTGGGAAATTTTCTACCATTATTTCTTCAAGTATTCCTTCTGCCCCTTTTCCCTTTTCTTCTCCTTCTGGGACACCCATGACACATATGTTTGCACATCTCTTGATAATCTTTAGTTCCCTGAGACCTTGTTCAAGTTTTTCCAATCTATTCTTCATCTGTTCTTTTGTATGTTCACTTTCAGAGGCCATTTCTTTAAGCTCACCAATGCTTTCTTCTGTCTCCTCAAATCTGCTGTTATATGATTCCAGTGTATTTTTAATTTCATTTATTGCATCTTTCATTCCCATAAGATCTGCTATTTTTCTATGTATGCATTCAAATTCTTCTTTGTGCTCATCCAATGTCTTCTTAATATCCTTAATTTCTTTAGCCATCTCATTGGATTTATTAAGGAGATTTGTTTGAACATCTATGATTAGTTGTCTCAACTCCTGTATGTCATCTGGAGGCTTATCTTGTTCCTTTAACTGGGCCATATCTTTCTGTTTCTTGATGTGGATTGTAACTTTTTGTTGGTGTCTTGGCATCTGGCTTACTAGAGTATTTATTCTGGCTGCAGTTCTTCTCTTTAGTTTAGGGCTTCCTGCCCTTTCTCTCTTGCTGGTTGTGTAGTAGGAGCCAAGGATGTGGTTGGTGCTGTAAGCTGTGGAGGCTCAAGCTACCCTCATTGCCCCAAGGACCAGTGAAGTTTCTTCCCACTTTCTCCTTTGCCAAGGGTAAGGACAGAGCAACAGCTGTGTGTAATAATCCAAGTCATGCAGGCCTAGACTGTAGTTGCCCAGAGAGACTGATGAAGCTTCATCAGGGCCAGGGATGAGCTGCAGGTATGGGCAGCAATCTGTGCAGTGCAGGTCCAAGATGACCACAGTTGCCCTAGCAGATTTCCGATTATTCAGTCTGTGCCAGCCAAATGTACCTACAGTTACCTAGATAGGATGGTGCAGTACCCATCAGCTTCCTTCCTGTTAGAGGTGGGGCTGAAGCCTAGGCTAGGGCTGCAGGCCAGTCTGGGTGAAAGAAACCAGTCCCTACCGTCACTGTGATTTTCAGTCAGCCCAGCTTCTCCTCATGCTGGGGGTGGAGTCAAAATGGCAGCTACTGGCCTCCTTCCAACTTGGAAAGGCTCAAACTTTAGCTGTTCTTAGGGTTATGCTTTAGCCAGCCCAACTGACTAATCAGTAGCTGAAATTGGTGGCCAACCGTCTCTTCCGCCCCTGTTTTGGGGAAATGGAACTTCCAATTCCTGCCACAGAATAGTTCCTGGGGCAGCTTGCACTGCCAAATTAGGATGATCACCGGTCTCTGTGGCGTGGCGTGTAATTTCCTGGAGAGTCTGGCACAGCTCCCCCCAGCTTCCTCCATGCCTGAGGTCGGTCTGGGGATTAGGCTAAAGCAGCAATCTGATCTAGATGGAAAGAAGCTGGTTCCTACCAGCACTGTGATTTTCAGTCAGCCCCGCTTCCCGTCATGTCAGGCGTGGAGTTAAGATGGCAGTCACTGACCTCTTTCTTACTTGGACAGGTTCAAATTTTAGCTGTTCTTAGGATTATACTTTATCCCACTGAATTTAATAATCAGTAGCTAAAGTTGGTGCCCAACTGTCTCTTCCTCCCCTGTTTTGGGAAGTGGAACTTTCAATTCCAGCCGCAGAACAGCTCCTGAGCCGCCAGTGGAGAATGGGCACCAACCTCTGTGGCATGGAGGGCTCTACTATGAATCCTCTCTGCAGATAGGCAGTCTCCTCCTTCCATACTTTCAAGGATGTTGCAGGATGCACTTCTGGTCTCCTGCAGCCCCCAAATAAGTGCTCTAGTTGGTTGTGGGTTATCACCAACTGCCCTGTAGCAGGAGCTGATTCTCAGAGCTCTTTACTCTGCTGCCATCTTGCTGGTTGTCCTCTATTGGCTTCATTTTTGAAGAATATTTGGATCACAGAAGGGTTACAACTGGTGCAGATGAAGATCATTGGTGTGGGGTCTCAGTGATGGGGATACATGGGAGGAAGTTCACTTGTGCATACATATAAGGTATATAAATGTGTTCAAATGTTCATGGGGCATTGCCACAGTGGGTGGAGATTCACACAATAACCAAGGTATTGAATTCGCATCCTGGGGAGCTCTGCCACATTCTCTAATGGAACAGCAACAATCCCCCAAGTACAGGAGCAATGACTAGCAAAGGAGGATGGTCCATTGATGGGCCCTTGATATTGATGACTATGCTTATGAACCTTTGCTCTTGAAATTGAAACTTAGCCTAGTGTTGTAGGATGCCTAAGAGTTACCTCCTGAGAGCCTCCTTGTTGCTCAAATGTGGCCTCTCTCTAAGCCAAACTCAGCATATAAATGCATTACCTTCCCCCAGCATGGGACATGACTCCTGGGGATGAGCCTCCCTGGCACCGAAGGTTTACTACCAAGCACCAATTAGTAATGCAACTGGAAAAAGACCTCAAATAAAAGGGGGAAAGGGTAAAGACAAATGAGTTTATATGGCTAAGAGACTTCAAAGTGAGTTGGGAGGTCATCCCAGAGGTAACCCTTATGCACATCTTAGCAGGATCTCATAGACTGCCAAAGTAGATACTTCCCCAAATAGTGGGGCTCCTGAGGGCTCTGGAGACACCCAGGCCCTATATTCAGGGCAGATTAGTTCCGGAGTTTGGTGCATTGCCAGTGTGCCCTACTTTGGAGTTTGTGCTCCTGAGTGTGACAGAGTTGGACTCAGTTATGGCTTCCCTACACATGACTTATCTGTTTGAACCTATAGCTGGTGCTGGAGTTCGTAGGTGTACATCCAAGAGACTTAAATTTTTGGGCTGTCCATGTGCCAACTGGGCCCCGAGCCTCAGCGGAGTTGCAACACCTACTCCCCAGTTCATTGGACTCACCCAGGACAACTAACAAGGAGGTGAGGATGGACAAACCACCATACCAAGGAAACAAGAGAGCCTACAACTGCAAGCAAGAGAATTCCATCCATCAACTGTATAGGATCGAAGCCCCCTCTCAATTAGAGGTGGTGTGGACATCACCATCCTAGAATCCTCAGGACTGGGGAATGAACTATGGACTAGAGTAGACTTACCAGTATTCTACTATAGACTTTTTGTGATTCTAGCAATGGAAGAAATTACAACACTGATGTGGAGGCAGTGGCCACTGGAGGCTCTGGAGGCAGGGAGAGGGAAAAACAGGTATAATATGGGGGCATTTTGGGGACTTGGGAATCACCCTGAATGACATTGCAACGAAAGATATAGGCCATTATATATCTTCCCATAATCTACAGAATTGTGTGGGAGAAAGTGTAAACTACAACGCAAACTATAAGCCATGCTCAGTGGCAATGCCCCAAAATGCATTTATCAATTGCAATGTATGTACCACACTAATGAAAGATGTTGTTTATGTGGGGAAAAGTTGGAGGTATGGGGAGTGGGGCATATGGGAATCCCTATATTTTTTATATAACATTTATGTAACCTAAGTATCTTTAAAAATATAAAAATATATATTAAAAAAAAAAGAAGTATCTGAGACAAATGCTACACCAATGGAATTCTGGGGTAATAAGTGTTATCTTAGTTTCCTTAAGGCTGCCGTAATGAAGTACCATGAGCTTGGTGTCATAAAACAACAGAAATTTATTGTCTCACAGGTCTGAAGGCTAGAAGTCCAAAATCAAGCTGCCAGAAGAAACATGCACCCTCTGAAATCAATAGAAAAGAATCCTTCCTTGCCATCTTCCTAGCTTCTGGTAATCCTAAGCATTCCTTGGTTTGTGGCAGCATAACTCTACTCTCTGTCTTCACATGGATCTCTCTCTCTCCTCTCTTTCTTATCAGGACACAAGTCGTATTGGATTAAGAACCCATCCTACTCCAGTATAACTTCATTTTAACTTTAATTTCATTTGCAGTAACCCTATTTCCAAATAAGGACACATTCACAGTTACAGGGGTTCAGATGTCAATGTATCTTTTCTGGGGGGACACAATTCAACCGGCAGCAGGTGTAAATTGACACTCTTTTGAGTAAATCAGAATATACAGTCACCCTATCCCTGACCACCCACTTTTCCTGGTTGGATTTAGTTTCATGCATTCCCATTAAATGGACCCTCTTAGATCTTTATTCTTAAAATAAAACAAAACACTGACTTTTGAGTCAATTTAACTTCTGGAATGGAGCCAGTAAAGCATTATTACAAACATTATGCTTGGCATCACTCTCAGAATAAAATCCTGGCTCCTGTCTGGCACAAAGGCTCTGTGTAAGAGGATGCCACCTATTTCTTCAGCCTTATCTTGCTCCACGCTTCAGTTGCATCACCATGCTTGTCTCCTTTCATTTCAGGTATGCCCAGTGTCGCCTGTCTCAGAGCCTGTGGGGATGCTCCCTCTTCCTGGAATGCCCTTCCCCCGACACGCCCATGCTTGGGCATGTCAGTTTCCTCTTCACTGCCTCAGAAAGTTCCCTACCCAGAGAAGGTCTTCCTCAGTTTTTCCCGATTTCATCCCATATTTGCTTTCTATTAGCAATTATTTTCTTCCTTGCAATTATTTTATTTACTTGTTGGCTTATTTATTTTATTTAACTCCTGTGAAGAGAATGTAAGACCCATGTGAGAGGGGCCTTATCTACCCTTTTCACTCTTGTCCTGAAGAGGACACCTGCCACCAAGCAGTTAATAGTATGTATTAATAGTGTGCTTAATATACAAGGTACAAATATCTGTTTGAGTCCCTGCCTTCAATTCCTTTGGGCATATACCTACTAGTGGGATTGCCGGGCCATAAGGCAGTTCTGTGCTTAGCTTTCTGAGAAACCACCGAACTGTCTTCCGCAGCAGCTGCAACATTTTATGTTGCCACCAGCAATGAATGAATGTTCTTATTTCTCCACATACTTATTTTCCGTTTTTTTGTTTGTTTGTTTTAAAAATACTTTTTTTTTTTCAAACTTTTAAGTTAATTGTACACTGTAGAAAAAGAAGCAAAGAACACAAAAGTTATCCAGAATCACAAGCAGTTTACAGTTTGACCTTCCAGGTCATATGCATGTATACACACAACTGAGCAAATACATTTTATGTGGTTGAGATCACACAGAATGTATCATGCTTTTTCATACTTCATGAATATTTACCAAGTCAAAGTCCCAAAGCTATGAGTATTGTGATAACCAAGAATACATGACACCAACTCAATCAGGAGAAAAAAATTGTACTCCTGCCTTTCTTAGGGACAAAAATTTCATAAAAGAGAAAAATGGCAACAGGCCTTTATAGATATTGGAAGAGTTACAAATATTGCTTTTCCTTAATGCTCAGTTTAAAATGAGACATGAAGCAATAGAGTACAATGTGCATAATGCTTCTGGAGAATTCATTATCAGATCCCTATTGAAATATTAGCATGAAGGTATATTCCATAGAACTATTTAACAATGTTTTCCTACAGTACGGCTAAGAGATGCACACATACATCAATGTTAGCATCGAAATGGAAATATGAACACATCTGCATACATCCCTCCCTGGTCACTTCCTTCTGCCCCTTTACAGCCAACTTAATGGACAAGGCCTGATACGTACGGCTCAGAGGTGGTTTAATGTCATCTCATTGTAGTTTTGATTTGCATTTCCCTGATGGCTAATGATATTGAACATCTTTTCTCCATGAGACTACACTACAAAAATAGTGAACCCTAAGTTAATTATGGACTATAGTTAATAGTACAATTACAAAAATGTACTATCATCAGTTGTAACAAATGTTCCACACCAACGCAATGTGATAAGGGAATCCTGTATTTTATGCATGACTTTCTGTTCTATAAACCCACTTCTCTAATAAAGAAAAAAAAAGGTACAAGGTACATCTCAACTTGTAAACAGTTGGATCATATTTAATATGTATGAAAACATTAATTGCAATATAAAGTTTTCTAAAAATAAGTTTATTTTTGTAATGATTTCTACTTTGCATTTAGAAAATGACCCCAAGGTCAATCCTCTGGTCACTACAGATGCACTTCCCAGGCACTGCAAGTCTGCAAACAAAAGAGCAGGGTCTGAGCTGTTAAGTCCCACCTGCTTGCACTGCTGTTTAGGACTGAGCAGCGTGCTAGGGATGCCAGCTTTCCTCCAAGCATCCAGGACTCTGATGTGAGAAACTAGAAATTTAAGCCTCTAAACTTCCTTTCAGCTTTGTGCCTTTATAAACATGGCCTTGTGTGTAATTGTGGTTTTTGAACAGATGGTTGAAATGGCTTTGCTAAGTGCAAGAGTTTGTTGTTTTCATAAGCTATCAAACCATTGATAGCTTTATTTGCCTTATTTGATAAACATGCTCCATTTTCTCCCTGTTCTGCTCTGCAAATATTCTGGTTTCTGAACATGGCCATTCAAATCCTGCGATATCTTGTGTAAAATAATAAGACATCATCTCATATCTTGGCAGTACAAACAATAATCCCTTCAAGTTTATTTTAATGTATATCAAATCTTTTAGTTCCAATTAATGTCACAATCATGAACAAATTTTTGGTTTGCAAAATAATTTTTAACACATTGCATTCTTTTCAGTTACTATTTGGTAATTAAACATTTTTAATAAATAAAATGTTCCAGGTATGATGTTAGCTAAGAGAGGTGCCTCCGTTATGAGACAGTGAGAGATCAGTGTTAACTTTCTATGAATGAAGTGTGATTATAAAGGGGAAAAAATTAGTTCCTTAGGTCACACACATAGACTGGTCTTATTATTATGGTCCTTGTGTTTTCAAATTGTCAATAGCTCTGCATGCCTAAATAGCTAACATTAAGGAATTAGTTAAGTAAATTGTGGTATGTCTCATCTCTAGATTACAATACAAACATCACACTGTAGAATAATATTTAATGACATGAAAAATCATGATCTATTAATTGAAAACGCCAGGACATGTAAGCATTTGTACAACATGATATCATTTTTTATTTTTAAGAAACTATTTTTCTGAGAAAAATAAGTTTGGAAGGTTGTACCAGATATTATGGGACTAGAATATATTCCAGTATAATATATTCAAATACTATGTATTATACTGGAAAGTAATACCAATATAGCAAATATTAACATAAAATGTTAACAGTGATTATCCCCAAGTGGTCAGAAAAGGAGTCTCCCTCCCTCCCTCCTTCCCACCCTCCCTCCCTTCCTTCCTTCCTTCCCTCCCATCCTCCCTCCATCCCTCCCTCTCTCCCTTCTTTCTCTTTCATTTTAAATCTCTATTTTCTAAAGAAGATTTAGAAAATAGAGATTTAACAATGGTTTAATTTTTTAAAGTTATTTTTGCAACACTGAGTTTGTTGGATAATGAATCTCATTAAGATTGATGAAGAAAACGGAATGGAATAAAGAATAATCAGAATTAGCAAACTTGGTTAATTTTCTTCATTTTAAAATATACCTAAAGGTAAAAAATTGAAATAGTACCAGAGCAGATATGAGTGGGAGGGTGTAAATATCCCTGCTGCCCTCCAAGTTCCTTCTCCAGAGGCAATTTCTGTTAACACCTTTTTGTGTTTAAAAATATTCTTTGCATGAACAAATATATATTTGTCTTTTCTACTCCTTTTTATGCAAATGTTAGTATAATAAGCAAGTCATTCTGTATGTTTACTTACAATGTATCTTATATAGAACAGCACATAGAGTATCCTCAGGACTTCTGACAATTGCTTAGTGTTCCTTTGTCTGAATGTACCATAATGTATATACCTTGTCCCCTAGTGATGGGTATATTAGGTTGTTTCAGTCTTTGTGACTACTAACATTTCTGAAATAAGCATTCCTGAACATGCATCTGTGTGCACATGTCAGTATATTTGTAGATTAACTCCCTAGACTGGAATTGCTAAGTCAAAGGATATGGACTTAAATTCTGAAATTTCTCTCCTAAGGAATTGTACCAATTTATACTCCCACACACAAAAAACATATGAAGGCCTTTTCCCCCACAAGCTTGCTCACTGTTTAATATATGTCAATCTGTAGGTAAAAAGTCCTTTTTTCATTTATCTTATTATGACTAACCATAGTATTCAGCCATAATAGTTTTAAAGAAATCTAGGGTTTTTTGCTATCAAGGTAGGGGAGGCATTGAAAGGACAGTGTTCTGTCAGGCCTGGTTAAATGAAATACCAAGGATATGGATGACAGCTAGGCTAGAGATGGCATACACAAAGCATGACCACTGTTACTCCCCATAGGCCTGACATCAATAATCCATATGTTTTGTTTTATTTCTGAGCATGAACAGACCTTCAGAACCCTTCTCAACACCACTCCAGGGTGTTCCTACCATTCCATCAGATTGACATATGTGGAATTATATTATTTGCCAAACTTGTTTCAAGTGACTTATAACTAAAAAGAAGAAGAATGAAAAACAATGGGGAGGAGAACACATGGGCTATGGCAGCCCATGTAACAACCAGTTCAAAGGAAAGAATTCCTCTGCCATGAATCTCTGTAGGATTTACCCTGTGCCACACAGCCAGTTTGGCTGACTTCTTTTCTTTTTTTCCCCACAGAATTATTGGAGATATTAAGTGAAGTTGGCTTAATAATGCACCTTTTATGGGCTGCTTTCTTTTTTCTATAACAGTTCCCCATTCTTCTTTGAGTGTTCCTTTCATCTTCGAATAAATTACCTGCACTCAAATCCTTCTCTCAAGTGTCTTCTGGGAACCCAAACTAAGACACAACTTAAATCTTACTTAAGTTTACAGTGCTCTGTGAGGTAGGTATTAAAAACTCCATTTTATAGGTGAGGAAACCGAGACTCAGCTAAGAAACTGAGTCTCGGTAGAAAACACAGCTAAGGTTCTTACTCATGTGTCCATTTCATATCCCTTGTTCCTCCTCGGAGGAATAGCCAGTGTCTGGCTTGAAAGGGAGCAAACCTGAGGACCGGCCCAGCAGGGAAAGCCAGGTGTACTGCTGGTTGGTGGGGGAGCAAACTCGTGCAGTTTTTACCCTTCTCTGTGTGCTCAGGTTCCTACCACCACACTACTTCCAGTTTTGTCATTTCATCAAAATCTTAGCAATTGTGATGTCAGAGTAATTCATTCAAAACAGTAAACCTTTTGTTTAAAACATGTGACTTCTGGTTTTAAAAATCTGTGGTTAAAATGTGTGACTCAGGTGGGAGATGCTGGGCCCCTCCCCTTCCTGTGCCCATGGGCTTCCTCCCCAGATAAAATGCCCACAACTCTCCCTGCTTAAACCTATTAACAGTATTGACAACTGGGAAAAGGTACATATCTGCTGGCTGATGGGGACCCAAAAAGGAAACAAAGAGAAGCAAATCTGGCTCCAGTAGATTTGTCCTTCCTTCTGCCTTACACATCCAAGGAACTTTTGCTCTGGAAATCTCCTCTTGCTCTGGGTGGGCATATTGGTTTGTTGGGTAGGTTGTCATGGAGCTGTCTCCCCAGTGCCTCCCACACCTTCCCCCATGGAAACCTCCCTTACACACCCCATTACACTTAGTTGTGTTACTCCTTCAGATAGTAGACACCACAGATCATATTTTATGACCTCTTTTGACTTTTGTCATCTGCTTTTCCTAAGAACCATCAGAACATTGGGTACATCTAAATGTGGAGATACTAATACTCCCTCCTCAGCCCTTTATTTACAATCTAACTACACTGGAGGCCACACTCATAGGAATAATGCCTGAGATACTCGGAAATTGAATGATTTCCTAAGTGTTAAACAATTCAAATATTTTGGAATTGCAAACTGATTTGGGGATAATTGTACCATCTTAATTAAATGCATTTCAATCATTTAAACATACATTGTGTTTCCAGGCATTTAGCTCTTTGTTACCCAGTAGTATTCAATTATGTGTCAAAAGCATTAAATTGATATTTATATATATATATCTACAAATAATCTTAAAAGAAATACCTGAGATAGCTCAAAGAATTACAGACATGTCTACACTAAATGATTTGAAAATTGTCAGTACTATAAGAAGCCCAAGAAAATAATATTAGTTGGTAGGTAATACTCTAATGTAGGAGATGGTGTCATGTACTAAAGAACATAGATAAATCTTTAATAGGTTTTTAAATTTAAGCTTTTGGGGGGCGGATGTGGCTCAAATGGTTGGGCGTCCGTCTGCCATTTGGAGGGACCTGGGTTCGATCCCCGGGACCTCCCGGTAAAATAAAAAAATATATGTATAGAAGGCGCATGGGCTGCCAGGCTCTGTGTGCCGGTGAGCCGCCAGGCCCCGGGAGCCATGCAGCAAGATGATGATGTAACAGGAGAGAGACGCAGAGGAGAGACAAGACGAGATGCTCCAAAAACCAGGAACCGAGGTGGCGCAGGTGGCAGAACACCTCTCTCCTACATCAGAGGTCTCTAGGATTGAATCCTGGTGAAGACTGGAGGAGGAGGATGAGAAGAGATGGCA
>JAQZBX010100851.1:0-11320 GCA_029593785.1 Cabassous unicinctus | reverse complement strand
CCCTCCACAGCACGGCACTCTGGGAAATTCTCTCGTTCCTTCTCGTGTCTACTACTTCAGTGGCTACCTGCTCCGCCCCCTAAAATCAGCTCCTTGGAGCCTCTTCTGCCTTGTGCTGGGTGGAACGAGGGTTTGTGTGCCTCGAACCCTCAACACCCGCCCCCGCCAGTGCTGGAATGCTACCTACCTTCCCTTCGCTCAGCATCCGCTTGGCAGATGGCTACTGAGCGCCCGTCCCTCACTGCAGCACTCTCGCTTTATAGAGGACAGAGGCTCAGAGGAGGGAAGTTCCTTGCCAAGGACACCCAAGGAGTAACCCCTTGATAACAGATAACAGCAGACACAACAGCCCTTGTCCTCAGGACTGTGGTCCCCACTCAGGCCTCAGCAGAGTCAGGGCCCAGTTAAGCCAGAGCAGGGACAACGGAGCCAGAGGGGAGACCAGAGACGTGGCGGGATGGGGAGCCAGAGGCACAAGCCCTCTGCCACTCACTGCATGGGAACTCACGAACTCCCTGGGCCTTGGGTTCACCACTGAAAAATGGAGACTGACGTCGTGCCTTCCTCCCAGGGCGGCTGGGAGGGCTAAGAGCTCAGCCCAGGCTGGGCAGGGAGCGAGGGCTGTGCCAGCGTTTCCACCGCAATCACCGTGCTCACTTCCGGCCTGATTGTGGGAGGAGGGGGGCCTGGTCCTGCTCCCTTGTCAGGGGCCCTGCCTCAGCTGTCCCACACGTGGGCCCTGGGGACACACACCTGGTCTGATGCTGGCTCTGCTAGAAGTGCCCTCGGGCAGGTGATGTCTCCTCTCTGGGATTCGGATTAGTCATCTGTAAAATGGGAAGAGAACATCTATTCACCCACTCATTCATTTAGTAATAACTCACCATGGGGCCTCCTTTATGCCCAGCTCTGGGGCACGACTGGTGACCGAGACAACCCCTGACCTCATGGAGCTCTCACACCAGCGACAGCCCAGGTGCTCAGGGCAGGGGATAAAGAGAGGCTTCCCAGAAGAGGGGACACACGAGCAGGGGCCCAGAGGATGAGGGGAAAGGTGCTGGGTGGGCCTGTCTTGCTTTCTGTCATGGCTGGCCGAGCGTGCAGCCAACTGAGCGAGCTCGTGGCCCGAGGGAGCGTGTGGTCCAAGGGAGCACTGACCCACAAGCAGCCCGGGTGCAGCCTTTCCATGGCCCTCCAGCCCCGAGTTCTCCCCAGTTCCTTTCCTGTGGGAGCAGCACAGTGAGGTTGAGGACGAGGACGCCACCCCCAGCCCAGAGGTCGGGCCATCTGTGGGGAGCCAGCCAGGGGAACTGGTTTGGTAGGGAGCCCAAGGGAGCCCAGGGAAGTGGGTGGAGACTCCAGAGCAGCCAAACCTGTCTGACGGGTGGGGGGTGGGGGGCGGCCAGGGCTCCCCCAGCTGGCCCAGGCTCCCTGCCTGCTCTACAGTCCACAAGGGGTGGGACAGCCCCTGCCAGGAGGGGGCCCTCTTTACCTCTGCCCCTTCTCTGGCCCCCAGCCAGCCAGGAGCCACTTTGGTGCTGTTCCCCAATCCAGGCCCTGTGTAGCGCCCACCCCCTCCCTGACTTCCATCTTGGCAGCCCCCACCCACTCTGCTCCCTCTCTCCAGGCATCTGTCCCCTCAGCTCTCCATCTTTCTAGGTCCAGCTCCTAGGCTTGTCCCTGCACCCCCCAACCTCATCTCCCATCCTCCCCTGCTCTACCATCCCAGCTCTGTCTTCCCAGATGTCTCCCCTCCTGACCCCCGAGCCCTGCTCCTCACCTTGGCGTTCCCCTCCCAAGGCCAGCCCACCGCCTGGGCTCCCAAGCCCCAAGCCAGGAATTGGATTAGTCAGGTGACCCCTCACTAAACTCAGGGGATGGGGGGAGATCCCCAGGCAGGAGAAGCTCAGGATGAAGACGGGGTGGGCAGAGGTGGTCTGGAAGGAGGGGCAAGGAACTGTGGAAGCCACCCGACTAGTAATGTGTGTGTGGGGGGCTTCTCATGTGGTAGTCTGCCCCCTCTCCCCCAAGATCAGACTCCTTCACATAAACCCCCAAGCCACCTCTGCACCCTGCAGCACACCCCACCCCCGCCTGTGGTCCTGTAGGGGAAAGAGGCAGAGGGGCACACCTCCGGAAATTTTCCCTGGGCCCGCTTTCCTCTGGGCACCACAGGGAGGGCAGGACAAACAGAGGAACTGGCTGTGTTTATAACGACCAGGCGGGAGCTCCACCCTGGGCCCTCCCCCAGGCAGCTCCAAGCACTGCCGGCTCTTCCACCAGGCCCTCCACTCCCACGGTCCCCAAGCTCCTGACCTCATGGAGACACAGAGCCAGAGCCAGGCCTGGTGGAGAGGGGTGGTGATGAAGGCGCCGAGGCAAGCAGGTGGAAGAGGGGGTGCTGGGGGTCCCAGGGGAGCTCAGGCAGCCCAGCCATGCCCTGGGCCTTACTGTCTAGATCTGTGGCATGGAGATGAGGCACCCCGCCCCGAGCAGGCCCTGGTGTGATCCTAGGCTGGCAACTCAGCTGCTCTGTACCTCAGATTCCTCCTCTGCTAAAAGAGGGGGACACAGTACCTGCTTCCCGGAGTGTTTATAAGGAATGAAAAAAAAACATAAAGCACTGTTGCTCTGGCTGCAAGAGAGCCACTGTGGCCAGAAGCCATTGCAAAGAGCAGAACTGAACACGTGCACAGTAAGTGCTCAATAAATGTCCGCCCCACTACAGCAGCAGGGAATGCTTACTAAGTGCCTGCTGTGTGCTGGCCCGTCCTAAGCACTGGACCCCGATGCCCATTTAGTCTGAACACCTGGCCCAGGAGGAAGGGGCCATCGTGAGCCCCACAAGAGGACAAGGACAATGAGGCAGAGAGAGCGCACCCACTTGCCCAGGTCACACAGCCAGGGTGGGGCCCAGCAGGCCTCAGAATCCAGGCCTGTCCAGCCCCGAGCACTAACAGCACCAGCTGCTATGGGACGGACACACTCATCATGCCTGTTTCACAGATGGGGCAACTGAGACCCGGAGAGGTGAAAGCTTGTCTGGGGTCACCCAGCCTGCGTGAGGCAGCCTGCCTGCCCTGCCCTGGGGGCCGGGGTGATGCTACCGCTTTTGCCAGGATGCCGACACTCCCCAAGGCTGCTCCCGGCCTCCCTCCCTCCCTCCCTCCCTGCCACCTCCCTGGCCGCGCCCAGGCCTGGGCTGCCTCTGCTGCCGGGCCTCTCCTGGGGTGGGGAGGCCCACCTCCACTCCGATCAGTCCCAGCCCCCCAAGGGTAGCGGAGGCAGCACAAAGAGGGGCTGCTGGGCCCCACCACCACCATGGCTCCTTCTCTGCCTTTTCCACAGGCCTGTGCAGGGCAGTGTGCAGCGGAAAAGATGCGTGAAACCCCGTGCCTGCCACAAACAGGCTTCCTGAGGCTCAGCTAAGACTCACACCAGCACCACTGCCCCACCTGGGGGGAACTCACACTCCTGCACAGACCCCAACTCAGCTCACTGGTTCCCCACCACTTCAGTTTTGCAGAGGTGGAAACAGAGGCTCACCAAGGAGAAATCTTGCGCCAAGGTCACCAAGCAGAGCTGGGCCTGGAAGAGGGCCTGGCCCACCCCAGAGTCAACGTTCTTGAACTGTGCTGGCCCCTAAAACTCCTCCCTGTGGCTGCCAAGGCCCCGCGTGATCTGCCTGTCGCCTCTCTGCCCTCTCCTCCTGTGTCCCCTTGCTCACTCATGGCCTTCTGGCTGTTCTTCAGACCCTAGGCATGTTCCCACCTCAGGGCCTTTGCACTGGCTGTCTGCCTGCCTGGATCACGCTTCTCACCCATCTGCACTGGGTGCCCTCCCTCCCTCCCCTTGCTGGGCCTGTGCTCCAATGTCAGCTCCTCAGAGAGGCCCCTGGTCACCCTCTGCCCCACCCCTGCTTTACTTTTCCCACTGCGCTCACATGACACGTCATGTGAACTTAGCTAGCTCCCTGGTGTCTGCCTTTCCTACTAGAATGTCAGTTCCCTGAGGGCAGGGACTGTCATCTGCCTTGCTGCCTAATGTTCCCAACAACTAGGACGCTGTTCTGCCCACAGCAGGGACTCAGTAAACATTCGGTGAACACTACACTCCAGCTCAGACACCTTCCCTGGTTCCCCTCTGCCCAGGCAGTGCTTGTGAAACTTCTCCAGAGAAACAGAAATGCTCGGCCAAACGGGCAGAGGGTGAACCGGCAACGCCAGAGAATGGAATGAAGGACACTGTGCGGTCACCGGCCAGGGCACAGACTGCTTCTGAAGTCCAGTGTGGGCTTCTAAAAGGGTGGGCACAGTCTGCATCCCACTCTAAAGTTTTATTTCAATGAAAAACAAGCTTTTAAATGGTTTAACGTGTGCGACAGGCTGTTTCCAGCCTCTCCTAGACAACAGCGCCAAGTTGTCCAGCCAGCCCTCACACTCACTTGTTCTGCCCTCTGACCTTTCACGAGGAGAAAAAGGCTCCCCTCCTCACCGAGATCAGCCAAGGTGGAAAGGCAGGACCTCTGTGTGCATGTGACAAGACACCTGGGGGGAGGTGTGTGGGGAAAAAGGGAAGAATAAACGTGCTGCCCCGGCAGTGGACAGAATTGACCCCCGTCTCCGCAGTGCCCTAGGTGAGGCTCTGTTGGAATGCAGGGGCCGAGCAAACTGCAGCCAGGCCCAGGAGCTGTACTTTCACACTCGCCGCCATGAAGCCCTCCACCAGGACGCGGGCGATGATGCAGTGCTCACTGTCCCCAGCCTCACTCAGGTTCTCCACTGCTGGCCCTCACGCAGCCCACCCTCTGCCATAATCTTTACCTACCAGCCCTGGAAGCTCCCTTCTGGCCTCAGTTTACCCCTCCCATCCTGGGCTGGACTCCGACAACAGCGGGGCATCTGGCTACCTTCCCAGCCCACAGCCGGCTCCCAGTGCTCCCTGAACCCCCCCACTCCACCCACACGCCCCCACCCAGCTCTCGCTGCACACCTGCACTAGCTCCCCCTTCCTGCCCTCACCCACACCTCTCTTCAAGTGCCCCACTCTGGGCCTAATTCACCCCAGGAATCCTTGGGACCCTTTCCCCAGACCCTGACTCAGCTTTGGGACAGACACGTCCCTGGCCCCACCTTGGCAACCCCTACTGCATCCACGAATTTCCCCACCCCCCCACCCATCAGTACCTGCCAAGGACTGACTCCCTGCCCAGCTGGGTGCCAGGGCCCACAGCAGTGGACAGAACAGGTAAATCAGGGCCCATACCTAAGGGGAGAGTGGTGGTCAATAAATGAGATAATCAGAAGAATGTCTAGTAGGTTTGGTAGGTGCTAAGGAGAAAAACAAAGCAGGGAAGAGGGATCGAGAGGGGGGTTGGAATTTAACAAGGTGGTTAGGGAAGGTGACACTGACATAGGAGGGAGAGAGGGCCACAAGGGCCCCTGGGGAAGAGCAGTCCAGGTGGTGGGGACAACAGGTGCAATGGCCTGAGATGGGAATACACGTGTCATGGGCCAAGGGAAGCCAAGGGGCCGTGAAGCTGGCGCAGGGGGCGTGTGGTGAGACAAGGGCAGAGAGGGGCCAGGGGCAGATGGCGTGGGGCCTCGTGGGTCCCAGGGAGGGCTGCAGCCTTCCCCCTGGGTGGGAAGGAGCCTTGGGAGGGTGCTGGGCAGGAAGGGATGGGACCTGACTCAGTTCACAGGCTCCCTCTGGATTCACCTGGGAACAGACTTGGAGGGGAAGAGGGAGACCAGGAGGAGGAGACAGGGCAGCTCAGAGAGAGGGGAAGGGACACAGGACCAGGGTGGAGCTGCGAGGGGAGAAGTGGTGGCTCCTGGGCATGCTGGAAAGGCAGAGATGGCAGGGCAGCCGAGGACGGGGGCCGCTTTCGAAATGGGATGGGAGCTAGTTTGGGTCTCGCAGGTCACCGGACCGCCAAGTGCCTGGCACACACAGGCGCTCAGTGCCCTCTCTCCGAGCCCTCGGCATCACCTAACATGCCATATGCTTATTAGTCTGTCTGTGGTTGTCTTCCTCATGAAATGGCAGGGACCTCGCTGGGGCTGGTTACCACTACCCTGGCGCCTGGAGCAGGGTGTGGCCATGGCTGGTGCCCTCCGGGTCTGCAGAAGGCACAGAGGCAGCACACATCTTTCGGCACCGATCCAGGCCCAGGCGGCTCCAGATACTCAGAACAGTTCTTGGATGGGCGGGGTGGGGGAGGGGGCCTCTTCCTTCCTATTTCCCAAACTAGGCAATGGAGGCCCAGAGAGGGGAAGTCACGCCCAGGGCCGCCCAGCGCCCAGTCACAAAAGCGCCCGCTCTGACCCACTGAGCAGGCCTGGCTGACATGGTCTTGGCCTCCTGCTTCCCAAAGGCCCCGGCCAAGGTCTTCATTCCAGA
Source organism: Cabassous unicinctus (assembly GCA_029593785.1). NCBI lineage: Eukaryota > Metazoa > Chordata > Mammalia > Cingulata > Chlamyphoridae > Cabassous > Cabassous unicinctus. The sequence goes on along the minus strand of JAQZBX010100851.1, from coordinate 4,918 downwards.
GAAAGGAACTCAAGGCTTATGGGACCAAAACCAGGACAGAGACGACTCCACCAATGACCAGAACCAAGATCAGAAAGGCTGCCTTGCTTAGGAGGGAACGGGAAGAAATGTCAGACAGACAAACAGAACTCTCCAAGAGCTTCCCGCCAGGCTCAAACTCCCCACGGTGACTTCACATGGCTGCTCGGTCCGGGCTGCCCACCTCGTCACCTCCCCGCACATCCCTGCAGCCATGCTGGCCTCCTTTCTGCCTTGGGCACACCAAGCTGGTCCCGGCCTTGCTGGGCCTCTGCACCTCCTCTTCCCTCGGCCGGGGCAGGGCCCTTTGACACTCAGGTCTTAGTGCAAACAAAACCTCAGAGAGGGACCCCCCGACTCCCTAATAAAATCTGCACCCATCCCGTCACCATTTACCACCTGGCAACATAGGTGCTTCCTGTCCACGCCACCCCCCAGCGGAACGTCGGCTCTCTGGGGGCAGGGGCCTTTGGTGGTCCCCAGCACCTGCAGCAGTGCCTGGCCACAGGAGGTGCTCAGTACACATCTGTGGAACAAATGAATGACACTACTGCCGGAGTAACGAGTCTGGACACTGAGGGGGAAAAGGGAAGGGGGGTCAGGGCCAGGGCAGACAAGAGTTTCCAGGGCCTCTCCCAGGCTGCCTGAGGAGGAACTGGGACACAAGTCTTTAGAGACCGAGTCTGCGTATTTGGTGAGTCACCTGGTGTGTGTGGGTCCCAAATGCCCTACAAGTCGCTCAGTTGTGAGCTCCCCTGCCCTCCCCAGGACTTGCTCCTTGGCAGCAGCCCCCCCACCCCGCAGCCATGTGGCCCAGGCTGGGAATCTGGGGAAGTGGTAGCATATTTGGGCTTTGGCAGGAGACAAATCAGGAGACAGGGGGAGGCTTCAGCCCTCAAGGGGGGTCCTGCCGGAAATCCATTTGTCTCCACAACAGGTGACATCTAGGGAGGAACATAAAAAGACAACATCTGGGGCTGCTCTGGCCTTGGGGAGCAGGGCTTGGAGTCAGACCATCTGGGGAGGCAGGTGCACGTTCCTGCTGGGTGCGCTGCTGCCCTCCCGCCACCAGGCCTTTGCACGGGTTGTGCCTTTGGCCTGGGACCCAGAACGCCTCCCATCCCAGCCTTCACCTTTTTATCTCCTCCTCTTCCTTCAAACTGCACATCCCTCATCTTCAGCTCAAAAATTACATTTGTCAGTGTGGTCGTTTGATTAATGTCTGTCTATTTCAATGGACAGGCAGCCCCAGGGGACAAGACCAGGTCTTTCCTGGCCACTGCCATGTCCCAAACACACGTCGAGACCAGTACCAGGACTCGGTAAGCAGTGCATGGCTAAGAGCAGACCGCCCAGGTTCCGATCCCAGCTCCACCACATCCAAGCTGTGCGCCCTGGGGCAGTCACTCGACGTCTCTGGGTTCAGCATCCTCATCTGCCAATGAGGGTAACGACAGTTGCCATACCCTGGGAACATTTTGACAACTGCATTTAGTACTGACCCTGGCATAGGTGAGCCCTTGCCGCAGGCCAGCTGTTGCTGCTACCGCAGCTGCTGCTTCGCGAATGAGCGGGCAAGGGCGGGACTGAGATGCCAAGGGGCCTGAGCAGATGTGCCAGCCTCGCCTCCATCACGCCCCTCCATCCCAGCCCTGCGCTGCCTCCCCCACTGGACTGCGAGCCCCGACAGGGCAGGACCGGGGGCCATCTGGGCCACCCTGTGTCCCCAGCCCAGCCTGGCACAAGTACTCCAAGTAGGCAGCCGCAGGGGGCCTCAGCTACTAGCTCCTGGGCCCCCACCCCATTCTGGCCTGGCACAATAGGCAGAGACACAAAGAGCACTGTTGCTGCCCCTCATCCCCCCTCCCAAGGTACCCAGGGTGGGGATGGTGGGTGCCGCAAACCTGAGAGTGGGGACAAGTGGCAGGAAATCAGATTTGACTCCATTCACTCCTCCCCATGAGGCAGGGCTGGAGGGCAGGGTGCCATGGCACAAAAGAGGCTCCAGGCTCCCTCCTGGGCCCCTGGACCCTGAGCCCCCACACTGTCTACCCTCCACCTCCACTCCTGCAATGCAAGGCATTCTCCCCCAACACAACACATGGGCACCGGGAGACACTACACAGCAACCAAGGCCCAGGCACTTGTTTCACACACACAGGCCTGTCACAACGGCAACGAGCACACAGACATGCAGTAATGCACCACAAGAGCCCCAGGCACACACAGACACACATGAAGATGCTCCCCAAAGCACAGGATGTTCGCAACTGCCACTCGACACAACACAGACCCCCAGAGACCAGCACACAGGCACGCAACATGGCTCCCCCTCAGCACACAGCCATCAGACCCCCAGGCACACGAGCAGCTGGTCACACAGAAAACTCGCTGACCAGCCCAGAGGCAACAGCCACCCACCCACACCCTCATAACATCCCAACCACCCTAGCGTGGGCCATATAGGAGTGGGCATGGGAGACCGCTGGCACAGAAGCTCGGTGCCCTGCTTGCGGCGGCGGGTACGGATGTGTAATCCCTCCAAGCCTCGTTCCTGCCCCAGAGGAACGCTGGTGGGAGAATGTGGGGGCAGCTCTTAAATCAAGACCCTACACATGGCTCTTCTGCCCCTGCTGTTTGAATCTATAGTTAGTACCAGACTTGAAAGGTTTATGTCCAAGAGACTTTAAATTTTTGGTCTGTCCATGTGAGCCCTGAATCTCAGCAGAGTTGCAACACCTACTCTCCAGTTCAATGGACTCACCCAGGACAACTAACAAGGAGATGATGATGGACAACGCCCATCCCAAGGAACAGAGAGTGTCTGCAACTGCAAGCAAGAGAGTCCTATCCATCTGCCCCGTGGGATCTAAGCCCCCTTGCAACTGGAGGCAGAGTGGGCATCACCATCCCAGAATCCTCAAGATGGGGGAATGAACGATAGACTAAAGTAGACTTACTATTATCCTACTATAGACTTGTTGTTATTCTAGCAATGAACAAACTTTTATCATTGATATGGAGGCAGTGGCCACCAGAGGTTCTGATGGGAGAGAGAGGAAAAATTGGTGTAATATGGAGACATTTTTGGGACATTGGAATTGTCCTGCATGATGCTGCAATGATGGATACAGGCCATTATATATTTTGTCATAACTTACAAAATTGCACAGGACAGAGTGTAAACTATAATGTAAACTATAATCCATGATTAGTGGCAATGCTTCAATATGTGTTCATCAATTGTAACAAATGTACCACACTAATGAAGAATGTTGTTATTGTGGGAAATTATGGGAGGGGGTGGGGCATATGGGAATCCCCTACATTTTTTATGTAACACTTACGTAATCTAAAGCTTCTTTAAAATAAATGAAAACACAAAAACAAAAAAACCACACACCCCGCTTCCTAGGGAGCCGGATGTAGCTCAGTAGTTGAGTGCCTGCTTCCCATGGATGAGGTCCTGTGTTCAATCTCCAGTACCTCCTAAAAAAAAAGAAAAAAAAAAAGACCACACAACCCACTTACAGTGACAACCACCCAGAGACGCAGGAACTTCTGGCAGGGACCCAAGTGACACACAGGCAATACAGACCCAGCCATCACCTAGGAGCACAGGGACATGTGTACACCTGTGCAGTCCCATGGATGCTACATAACTGCCAGCTGCACCTAGAACAGAGCCCCCGAGACTCCCCACTCTGTTGACCACACACCCAGGAATACCCCAACATATAAAGTTAGACTGTGAAACCTACCCAACCCCAGAGGCTAACGAAACCCCACAGCTGACCCAGATACATCCACAGCCTACTCCAGGGTCACCCAGAAAGACCTAGAGCGACCCAGTGGCACCGCCCCACAGAACTCCCCCCCCCCACAGGGACACCCAGGGACAAGCACTGAAATACCCTGCAAGTTCCCAGCAGACAGACACCTGCCGCCACACACAAAGAAGCACGGCCATCCCGAGCTGGGCCACCAGCAAGGTGTGGCCGCTCATGCATGTGCCCACACAGGCTCGGGAGGCCAGGTGGCAGGATGCCAGGGCAGCCCTCCCCTAACCACCCTCCTGCCTGAGGCCCGGACCAGCTCACCTCCACTATCCTCTTCCCTACTTCCTGGGACCCCTGAACGGGGCGGGCCGGCAGGCAGAGCCTCTGTAGGGAGTGGGGCTCAGGGGCTTCCCTGGCCCTTGAAGCGGGAACCCCAGGAGAACTGGCTGGCTCTGCACCCAGGCCTCCCTGGCAGCGGGTGGTGGCGTGGGCCCGCCCTGGCAGGAGTTGAGCCGTGGCTCCAGCCCATGGAGGACGGGAGGGGAGGGGAAGGGAGGCGGGGCTGAGCCTGGAGACAGCCCAGGCAGAGGACTGGGGGACAGCCAGGTTTGCAGTGACAGGGGCCCTAGGCAAGGACAGAGCTGGGGCACTGGCCAGGAGGCTGGGGGATGGGACAGTGGGATGGTGGACTCTCTGATCTGGAGGGGTGGCTGTAGCTGATCTGGGGCTCACTGTGTTCCCCTCCCAGGCTGCAGTTTCCAGCAAGTGCTGTGAAAAGGCGAGGACAGGATGAAGGTGCCACCCCCCCACAGGTGGGCGAATGGGAGACTCCCAGGCAAATGGGGGTGTGGCCGTCTCTAGGCAGGGGGAGGCAGGACGGTGGCAAGGTGGGGAGGTGGGGAGGGCGGGCTGTCTGAATGCCAGCAGGCTCATGTCTGCGATGAAGCTACCCTTCTGCAAACAAGCAGCCCAGCTTTAGGAGACCTCTCTGCCAGGCCTGCCTCTTAGCACTTGCCATGACTAAGTCATTTACCCTCATCCCTGCCCGGAATAGGACAGGCAATTTAGCAGGCCCATTTTACAGTGGAGGAAACTGAGGCCCAGAGAGGCTGAGCCACTAG
>JAQZBX010100850.1:0-11319 GCA_029593785.1 Cabassous unicinctus | reverse complement strand
AAGAAGAGGGGCTCTTCTCTACGAAAGTAACATATGAAAGACTTTTATAGCTAAAACGGGCATCATTTGCTCTTTGAAGAAGTAAATAAAAATTGCTGAGAGCAATCAGAAATCTTGTTTCCTGCTTTCTTCTGATGCCCTTGGTTTCACCTTGGGCTACCTTCAGGTTCACTCTTTGGGTCTTAAAAGTCTGGCTATTTCTGTGCTTTCAGTGAAATCACAAATATGTTCAAGAGTTTTCTCAATAGGCAAAAGTGTATTCAGATAAATTATGCTTAATTTATTTTTTAAAATTAATATTATAGTTTAAATAGTGTGTGTGTAAATATATATATATATATATATAAAACATCTCTGCTGATCCTTCCAAAAATCCTGGGAAATAGAACTGTAATTATTAACCCATTTTACTGATGCAGAACTCAGCTAAAGTGGAGCTAGGATATATAGGTAGGACTATGATTTCAAAGGCAGAATTTTTTCCACCATAGTGTTGCTATCTTTTCTCAGCTCAACTAAAAAATGTGCCGATTTTCCATACTGAATTCAACCACGTGGTGGATAATCCTTAGCAGTACCTACAACTTCCTCTGTGATTTGATGATTTGGACCACCCCTCCTGCTGCATCTCTAGTCACATACACCTGTTTTCAGTTCCTGGAAGGTGCCAAGCTATTTTCTGCCTCGGAGCTTTTGCATATGCCCTTGTCTCAGCCTGTAACGCCCCTAATTGCATATGTTGCTTCCCAGAAACTGTCACCCTAGATGACTCATCTTAAACCTCTTCTATAGGGAAAGCCTTCTTTGACCACTTAGACAAGGTTATATGGCTCCCAACTGTATTATAGTCTCTCAGCTCCTGGTACTTTTCTAATCTATACCATGTATCACCAGTGTAGTTTGTGCAATTATTTACTCTTTCTCATTATGGTGTAAACTACATGAGGTCAGGAATACGTTTGTCTTGTTCAACTCTAGATCTCAGAACCTAGCACAGTGCTTGGTACATTATATATGCAGTACAAATTTGGGGGATGTTTCACAGCAAAACTTATTGTTATTGGTGAATTGCAATGCATCACTCCAAGTTCCAGCAGTGGGCATGACACCATCACAGGCACGGATTCAGTAAAGCTGCCCAAAGTTGTGAAGGTCCCCTTGCTCCTCGGGTCTGCCGCCAGTTCAAATCACAGTGACAGTGAAGGCAGTTTTGCAAATAATAAAGTTATATTTTCATGTCCTTCTATTGGAAGAACAGGATTTCCTCTTTGAACTCTGACATTTACCTAGCACAAGAATCTAGAATTAAAAAATATATATATATACATATCTTGATTAACTCAGATGGCAAATATGTAATAATTGAAGTGAATTGAATTAAAGGGGGTGAAGAAGCCATTATTGACCTTTTCTTCTTGTGGAAACTTTTTTTTCTTTTAAGGACTGACTTTTTTTTTTCTTTATAAACAAACTCTATAAATCTGTGAACTGTGTAAGGATGGGTATGTAGTGATTCAAGTGCTTCTTGATTTGTACTTATTTGTCCAACAAATATTGACCACCTCCTCTCCAAGTCCTAGAATGTTCCTGCCTAGTTTCTTCTATTGCTAGTTCTTTTGTTCTTCATTTTCAGATCTCATAGTTTACCTCTTTATATTTTCTTTGATTCAGCACATCTCCTTGCGTTTTCTTTACTGATTGTTTTTCTTTTTTCACTTTCTTTTGATATATTTTTTCTCTTATCCTCTCATGATAAATATTCACTCTTGTCAATTCCCCACTACTGTAGGCTTTCCCTAGTACCTTTCTGCTTTACTTCCAATGCTGGAAATAGCTCTAACCCTATTTTCATTAACGTTATTTGTGACTAGACAAGCCCTTCTGATATTTACAGCAAAATAGGCATATTCACTGAATCATCTATGCTAGAATTGATAATTCTTACCCTAGCAAACTCATCCTCCTGTCCATATATATATAATGGATTTTAAAAAAATAAATCATCATTAGTAATTCATGCATCATGAATTATCTTGGAAGTTAATGGAAAGGACATGGAAAATGAATATATTTTCTGAAATTCTAAATGAATGACAGAAGACATAAACATTGATGGCATAACAATTGTTAAAATGATTTTCTTGGAACAAAATATAAACAGAATAAATTTCCAATTAGAGTAATCTTACCTTATGCTATTAAAATAGCCAGGCATTTTTATAATTCTGCCTTCTATCTGTTATATTTATCACCTGAAATTATCACAGACATTAATAGCTTTCTATTGTCCTCCCAGAAACAAAGCTGATAACCGAGTGCACCATCATGCAAAAATTCAGGGAAAGCTATTTTGGATTCAAATTCAGGGTTTTTCTGTGTTTGTTTTATTTTTATAACTATTCTTCATAGTTTAACTAAAAACACTTATTTTATTGATTTATTTAAAGTATATTGGGTCATTCTAATTTTAGTAAGTCAATATCAAAATGACAAATCTTAGCCACCTCATCATTTAGCTCCTTAATTTCAGAACTAATAATTAAGTACAGTAGACCAGTAGGAAAGAATTTTGCTTTCTATTATGTTCTCCTCACTCTTCTTCACTGGCAGGGTGGCTTGAAGAAGAAAGAGAAAGTAGGAACTTTTCTCACATCTGTAGTGCGGTAAACCAAAGATATGTAAGATACCGATTAGAATTTGCTTTTGCAGAAATCATGCCTAAAAGATGCAAGGTTTTTCACCAGATGATTTGAGTATCCCCAACTCAACACTATTTGGATAATTGAACAAATTATTCATCTTCTCTAAAATACAGTCTCCTATTCTCTACAAAGGTTGAAAGGCTGTTGTAAGGTTTAGAATCAATGTAAGTAATATGTCTAGCTCATGGTAGGTACTCAATTAATGACACCTACTATTATTGTTGGCAAAGAATAGTGTTTGTGTATGTGAGTGAGAGAGAGGGATCATCTTTAAAATTACCTCAATTTTCATTTCAGATTGGCTTTGTCAATCACAGTAAAGTGAGCCAGATGCTAAGTGTCCATCTCAGTCATATTTAAGATCAATATCAATTCATAATGAACTAGCATTTTTGTTTACAAATAGTTAAAGTCCCTCTCTAGTGAGGGAGATAGACACATGAGCCATCATTACAGTGGGATGAGGACTTATCCAGAAGTTATTCGCTTTGGACAAGGCAAGAGGTACAATAGTTATACTCAATCCAGTGTAATTATTCAGAAGATAGGAGTCCTGACAACTCATGACCTTTGATCAAAGAAGCTGGAAATATAGTATGGCACTTAGGAAAATAAAGGAACATTCCTTTAACGCCGAGATTAACTTGCAGATAGGTACATATCAGTCTCAGACAGCAGTGTGTTCAATGCCCCTGCCTACTCTTACTTCCTCCTGGAAGTCACTAAAATACCATATAAATGGTAGTTAAGTCTCTTCTGAATAATGACCATCCAAGTTAAGGAGGTTCTATATCCAGTGTGCTTGGAAAAGTGAACAGTAAATTTATTGTTTTAATTACTCACTATTTAGCTTCTGGGATAACTATTTAAATTCCTAAGTCTTATTCTAGAAAGTTGACATTCTAACAGTATGGTAAAATTCTTTAGACTTGAATTCTTTCCAAACAGAAGAAAGAAAATGAATGGGGATTCTTTCCCACTAGAATTAGTGTGGATTTTTTGTCTGTTTGTTCACTGATGCATCCCAAGTGCCTAGAACAGGGGTTGGCAAACCATGGCTCACAGATAAAATGCAGCTCGCTGCCTGTTTTTGTACAGCCTGAAAACTAGGAATGGTTTTAAAAATTCTGAATGGTTGGAAAAAAAATAAAAATAAGAATACTATTTCATGACATGTAGAAATTATATGAAATTTTAGTATCCATAAATGAAATTTTATTGGAACACAGCTTTGCCCATTCATTTGCGTATTGCCCGTAACAGTTTTTGTGCTACAAGGGCAGAGTTGAATAGTTGAAACAGAGACTGTGTGTCCCCAAAGTAAAAAAAATATTTATTATCTGGACTTTTACAGAAAAAAAAAAAAAAAAAAAAGCCAGTCACCTAGAAACAATATCTCTATCTTCTCTGAAACTCACATACATTAATATTTAACTGGCTCAAGTTTCTTTCCAAAAGTGCAAGTCTTAAGTCTAAAACATAACTCTTGGTCATTCAAGAGGTAGATAACTTTGGTCATTCATCAGATTATGGCCTGGCTCAGAGAGTGCCACGAGGAAGAAGCACACTGCAGTGGACAACAGCACATACTCAGGAGCCACACGGCCTGGGCCCAGGCCTTGGCTCCCCCACTTACTAGCTGTGCAACCATGGGCAAAATGCTTAACTTCCCTGTGTATCAGAGTTTTTGCATCTATAAACTGAGTGAGGCTAATGAATGGTACCCACCTCCTAGGGCTGTGAGGAGGATTAAATACATTTGTAAAGTGCTTAGACTATCACCTGGAATGCACTAGCTGTTGTAAATAAGGTAACTTTGACTGTATTTTTAAGTTAAGAAAACTGAGATATTTAGAAATTAGTAAAGGTAATGAATGAACTGCATGCAGCATGTTCATAAAAATGGGGAAAAGTACAAACATGAATTAAAATTTGAAAGTTACTGCTTTGTCACTAAATCCTCTATGCTAGTAAAATACATTACTGTCTACTCTAATTACTCTTTGATTGTAGAATATTACAATTTGGCTCCCATACCTGTGATATAATTTTGTAATAAATGCTCCTGTTTCAGATAATAAACAAATTGTATTCTGAATGGTTGAGTAACTTCTGATACAAAATCTAGCTACATAACAACTTTTAATCTGAGGGTATCAAATTGATATAAAGGGAAGTAACAATTTAGAGAATGCATGGATATGAGGTTGGCTTGCTGTGTTAAGGTTGCTTTTGAGTTTTTAGGAAGAGAACCAATAGAAATATTGTCCTACATTTAAACAAAAACTTTCTAAGAACCAAAGCCAGAGATTAAAACTGTGATATGTAGAGATATTAGAAAATCTAATCATTTGTAATCATTGCCAAGTCGTTTTAGCAAATAGATAATTAGTACACTTGATGTTTCCATAGATTTTTACAGTAATTTATGTGAAATAGACTGTTTTGTAAAGTGAAATTTTTGAAAGGTAACCTCCTATCATTTATAAAATATAATTTTTTGAAAACTACACTTCAAAATGGACTGTAATAGCTGGTGGTTAAATTTAAAAAAAAATAATAATTCTTGTCAAGAATGCTTTTCTACTGCATGTGATTCCCTGGAGAAGGTTAAAAAGACTTTTGTTATGTGCAGTAGTAACCTAGATTGAGGAACATGAGAGAAGTGCAACACTGAGGCTTTCTTACTCACTGAGCTTAATTAATTCACTTTCAGTAGGCATTTATTTAACTGTTAAATTGCGTGAGGTACAACAAAAATATAAAAAAGAAAAAGCTAATTAATCTAGTCCATTGGGGGACATTTGGGGATAAATACTAAGTTATGCATTAAAATTTAAAAATACATATCAAAAGACACTTTTGGGGTTACTTAAGATAAAGTTAAACTGTAAGTCTTATGATATGTACTTTTTAATGTAATAAACACTGTATGTCATGTCACTTTAGTAAATTAAATTTTCTTGCTTTAGGAGACTCAATACTGACATTTCCAGAAACTTTTTCAAGAATTTATTTCTTAAATTTCATATTTCTTGCAATAAAACAAAAAGAAAATAACCAGCAAGTAAACCTTCAAAAAGTTTAAATTTCTGTTTACTTGAGTCCTGTAATCTTAAGTTGCTTACCTATATATTTGAAAATAAGGTAACAAATCGGTTTTATTTTATTTATTATTCTTAATGCTTAGTTTGTTAAAATAGAATGTGACTCTAAGCCCAAATGGCATATTCAGAAAACCTAAGCATCTAGAGCAAAAACTAAAATTAATTTGGACCTTTATAAAATCTTTGTGCTTGGGTTGCTTTATTTTTTCTAGACTTAAAAATATGAAACAAATAACCTTTATAAACACATTTAAAATATTGTTATAATATCAATACCCCTACTTTCTACAGATAACAGGAATTCTTGCACAAGTAAATTCTCTTTTGAAGTTATTCTGTTTGCTTATGTTTTGTACTTACTCCAACAGATGAATCAATTTTAATTTTCCATTTCACTTTTTGAGTTTGAATTTAGACTATAAAAACTACGGATTTTATAAAAAATCGTAAATACAATGCACTTCCATTCAATAAAAGTGATGTAATCACAAAACAATTGGTTAACACAGTTTTCCCCTGTTAAACTACATATAAGGCCGAGAGAACATCTTTATATTATGCTGATGCTATAATAAATGGACTGATAGAATGCTATTGATTGCAATTCACAGCATGTTTGTCTACATTTCAAGTTAAGATCTCAGTGGTTATTCTTTCATTTTTTTCTGTGAATTAAAATTAGAATAATGTAATTAGTCACTAAAATTTGAAATGCTACAGTTTCTAATAATGGAACAAGATCTAAATTTTATTACTTTGAGACCAACAATAGGTTCATATGAAGTATTTTCTTTTCTGTACCTTCCTCTTTTAAAGAAAAACAGTTTTCTTCCTACCGCAGAAGTATCAGATTCTTGTAGCATCCATGACACTTGTAAGCATTCAGTGGTCAGACACCACTACATATCCTTCAAATGATATGGTCCAGTGAAGCTGGAAGGTGTCGTCACGGAGCCAGGCCGCTTGGTATCTCAGCCATCCACCAGGACAGAGCCAGCAGGCCCCAGCCGGTGTGCTGAATCCAGACTAAGGTGGGAAATGGATTTTGCATTTTGGAAGTCAACTCTTCTAACATTGAATCTGAGGACATATTTATTAGATAAAAGTGCTTTGAGGGCTTCAGAAATTATTTATTGGATCAAATTTATAATGCTCCTTATTCAAAATTACTCTTAGAATAAGTTAAATCTTACTTTTATTCTCTCTCTGGGTTTCTGAATTTATACTGGATTGTACATATTTTTAAAAAACATGAAAAGTGTATAGTCAGGACTATAACTGTGTTATCTGAATTCTTGAATATGTATGGTAAATGTTAAATTAAGAATACTTATAGGTCACTTAATCATACAAGTTTAAATACCAAAATATTAATTACCAGTGCCCATGGGTGTGGGAATGTTTGGCCATCACATTGAGCTTACCATTTTGACCTTTAGACAGGTGAAAAACTCTTACACAATAAAAATGCATTCTGTGTTCTTGCTCTCACTTGTATTCACTTGCTCACTGCTCAAGCACTCCGGGGTTTGGATTCTTGCTTATGCTATTGTCTCACTGTCATCTTTTGACACCATAATTCATTAACTCATCTCTCACAGATATCAGAAAAATCAGCTTACAAGATTTCCAAGTTCAAGATTCCTCATGCCTGCTGTGGGCCTCATCTTAACACCAAGCTGCTCAGACAACTATAGAGAATACCTTCCATTTCTTAGAACTTTAGTAACCTAGATCTGATAGAAACATGGCCCAAAAATAAACACTTTAATTCCAGAAGGCCATTAGTGGATCTCATCTTGTTGACATCGTCCTGGATGGGAAAAATGTCGGGATAGATTTTTAAACAATGTACTTTTGCCTAGTGTAACAGCTTGGTGGCTGGAGTAGCCTGGCATCTGGAATCATCATGTTTTATCATGAGAAACTGAGATGATACTGTTTCTCTTTCAAAAAAGAGAAAGAAACCCTCTGCTAGGGCTCATTAAAAAGGGTTTTTAAACTGAAGTCAATAAAAACACGATTGTCCATTCCTACAGCCTTTTAAAAAATCTCAGCAGCATTTTTAGAAGGCATCATTTCTCTCTCCCCTTTGACATGAAATCCTACTTGCAATTCACTCAGAGACACATCCTATATAACAACAACTCCCCAACTTCTTTGTGACTCCTGAGCAGATACACAGACCCCATTGGAGCCAGATGACTCTGCCCCTCCCCCTAATTTTCCACTCTGCTCCCCTCTGGGATGGGAGTCCTTAGGTAAAATTCACCACACCACTCTGAAACCTCTTGCTTTGCCTCTCTTTTAAAAGTGAGAAGGCAAGGCTTTCCACAAGAGAAAAGTTTGCCTGGGTGTATGATGCCAGCATTTCCAAGAGTGGCCCTAACAAAGCAGTTCTGGAGCGCTAATCTCGAAAGGGACCAGAACCAAGTCATTAAAAAACAAAACAAAGCAAAACAAAAATTCAAACACCCCAAAGCAACGGGAATGTCTGACAGAAGACTCCTCTCGGAGCCTTGCCGCTTCTGCTCATCCAGGTCAAGAAAGAGGAGGGGATGGGACGGGGACTTCCCATCACACAACCCTTTGCCTAAGGCAAGCTCATCTGGAGATTTGAAGGAAGGGCTGGTTTAGAGAGGCTTCCAAAAGCTATATGTTGGTACCACTTGCAACTGCCCGGGCCTCTGGCCCCACCTGCCTGTCAATTTCAGGCTCTGAGTCCACTGCTCCAACGTTTCCGCTCAGGGGTATTGAGAATCTGGGATTTCGTGCACTACGGGATGCTGTTAGGCCAGTTTCCCATTGACCTTTCAGAGACCCTGAACTCAACTTTCCCTCCACAGTCTGTTTATTTGCGTTCTCAGCCTGCGGGAGCTTCCCGCCCAGCCCACCTCTCTCCCCCTCCTCCCTGTCCCCTCCCCACCCTCCGGCCTCTCGAGCTCCCCCACTGCCGTCCGCCTCTTTGTTGTCTCCTACCTGCTGGCCAGGCTCTGCCTGCAGTGCTGCCTGAAGGGCATCAGGTGGTAGTTCATGGCGTCCAGCAGCAGCTTCTGGCAGACGGGGTCGGTGCGCATGAAATCCACTGACTGGACCCGCTCCACCAGCTCCGGGGCCGGGATGAGCGCGAAGCGGAGGCGCTTCATGAGGTCGGGCGCGTACTGCATGCGGGTCTCGCGGTCGTGCTCCAGCCACAGCACGGACATCTGGAAGAGCGCCAGCTCCGACTCCACGGGGGGCGGCAGCGAGTCCAGCAGGGCGCGCATCTCCTCGAAGTTGAGCAGCAGCACATCCTCCACCAGGTACTTGTTGGCCAGCTTCTTGGTCTCCTCCAGGCCGTGCAGCGCGGCGATCTTGCACACCTGCTTGTAGTTCTGCACAGAGATCTGGTCGTTGAGGAATTGCACGCAGAGCTTGGTGACCTGGGGGATGTGCAGGATCTTGCTGACCGACAGCACCTCCTCCACTGTGTCCAGGGAGAGGGTCACGTTGGCCGTGTAGAGGTACTCGAGCACTAGGCGCAGTCCGATGGACGAGCAGCCCTGCAACACCAGGTTGTTGATGGCCCGGGGGCTGGTCAGCAGCTTGTCGTCGGGGGAGGAGGAAGGAGTCCCGGGGTCCTCCTGCGGTTGCTGCTGCTGCTGCTGTGGCGGCTGCTGCTGCGGCGGCGGCTGCTGCTGCTGGTCCTTGGGGGCTCCCAGGCCGTCCTGGCCGCCAACCCCTCCCCCGAGTGGGGGGTGGCTGGAGAAGAGCGATCGGAAGTACTGCGAGCAGGAGGCCAGCACGGCCTTGTGGCAGTGGAACTGCTGGCCCTGGGCCGTCAGAGTCACGTCGCAAAACAGCTGCTTCCTCCACAGCAGGTTGAGGCCGTGCAGCAGGTTGTCGCTATGGCTGGGGTCGAAGGTGGATGTCCTGTCCCCGGATCTGGACATGGCGAGCTGACTTGGCGCACCTGGCTTTAAACCCTCCTCCAACCTGGCAGACGGGTGGGGGATGGGAGGGAGGGGAGAAGGGTGGTGGAGGGGGTGGGGTGTGGTCGGGGTGGGGAAGGGTGTGGAGGGGAGGGGAGGGCGAAGAACAACAATCAATGCTCAGCTTGGCTCCCACCCGGCCCGTCTCAGGACCCCGACTCCAGGAGGAAGGTCGAAAGGTGCTGGATCCCTGAGTGCCACCAGAAGGGCTCTGCCCCCTGCTACTCCTCTCGCCACCCCTCTCACACTTCGTCCCTCACTCTCCTAAAACCCGCCAAGCTCGGCTCTTGGCAGCGACGACAAAGTGGCGGCTGAGGCCGAGACACCTCGTGGGCTTGTGTCCATGCCGGGCCGGGTGAAGGGAAAGGCCTGGAATGGAGAGCCGGGGTGTCCCGAGAGCGCAGAGGCGACAGACGGCGGAGGTTCCAGGTCAACTTGTGCCCGAAGCTTGGCTTTTCGCCGTTGGCCCAGTTTTGGGGGTACGAAAGGGGGCCCAATAAGCGTGCGGGTGGGCGATTCTTAGTCCTCCAAAAGCTGGGAAACCCTTCGATTATCCGTGCTGCCCCGATAAACTCCTAGGCTAATAGTCTGAGGGAGGAGATAAAGCCCTTTCTTCTCCCGGGAAAGTGCAGCGGAGCGCGGTGAGGACCAGCTCAGTGGACTCGGCAGAGGCGGGAGCTGTCCTTATCAATTCTAGCTCATTTCCCTCACCCCGGCCCAGCCCGCTTCCCTGCTTCGCAAACTGTTGGCTTCCCTGTCACCACTCAGCTTTGCTAATTTTCCAGAGACGCCCCTAAACCTGGCAGGAGAATCCCTCCAGTTCCCCTCTCCCCACCTCCTAACCCACCCCCCACCCCCCACCCCCGCGTTTCTAAGCACGGAAGTTCAGACTTGTATGTCCCCTTCCATGGCGGGGCGGCACCGAGAGAGAAGAGGAGGGAGCGAATGGGGGTACCGGGGTGAATTTAGAGTCAGAGCCCAGAGGCCCGGAGGGATTCGCGTGGATGTTACTTCCTCCCAGCACCAGGCGCAGCCGCTTTAACTCCAGTAACTATGAGAAGTTCAAGTTAGAAGGCAGGTGTTGGGGGAGGGAGGGGGGTCCGTCGAATGGGCGGGGGGCAGTCGGGTGAGGGACCTCTCCGTCCCACCCAGCATCCTCTCAGGCAGCCACAGCTTCCTTTCGAGCCCCTCCGGAGAGCCCCAGGCGGCCCCCCACCTGGGCACTCCTACACCCCCGCCCCTGGAACTACTTCTGTAAAAAGTCTGAGCTGCCCGCATCTAGGCAGAGGAGGGCGGGGTGGGGGAGGCAGGCGAGATCGATACGCCAGGTCCTTAACCTGTAATTGCACCTTCTAGGGCTGAGCAGAAAGGGACCCTCTGCCCACATCCCGCCCAGCCGCGCGCCCGCCGGGGACAGCCGCCGCTGCCGCCGCCCGGCTCAGAAGGATCCCGCCGGACCTGCCCCTAACACTGCGGCTCGCTCTGCCCTGCCTGGCACCAGTCCGGGATCCCCGGCTTCTTATTTATACCGGATCCGGC
>JAQZBX010100849.1:0-11320 GCA_029593785.1 Cabassous unicinctus | reverse complement strand
TATATATATATATATATATTTTTTTTTTAAGGTGCTTAGATTACCTAAATATTACTCAGAAATTACAGGGGTTCCCATGTTCCCCACCGCCCACTGGTTGTAGCCAGCATGTTCTCTGGATCAATTAGAATGTGAAGAAGTCCCATTAACTGAACAGCGCCTCCTAGTTCAGGATCAGTATCACAGATCATTTGTCCAACTACTACATTGAGAAGGATATCATTATCATTTTGCTGGGCTCCTTGGATTACAAATTCTCAGACCATGAATGGACTAAATTCTACAAGATAAGAAAATATGTCTATAGCAGCTGATCTGACTTGCAAATCATCCACGCCCATTACAATTTCAAGAGCAGGAAGAATTCCCAATTTTGCCAATGTTTTGAAAAACGCATCCCTGTTTTGAGGTTGCAATGTCTGAGAAAATGCACAGAATTCCTTGAAAAAATTAACCAATTCATGCTGTTTATCATCATCTGTGGCCTCATCTGTTAACTGTGCAAAAACTACAGACAAAAACTTTTCATCTTCCTGCAACATGTTGACTATCTCGACTTCGTTGAAGAAAATAAAGGAATAAGAGTAGAAAGAAAATTCTCTTCATAAACAGATGGTGTAGGTAAAATGATGTCCTGAATGTACTGTACCCTATAAGTCTGATGTGGTTTTTGCCTTAATTCAGAGTCTTATTGGTATAACTTATTTAAACTTTGCAGTTTTGGCCAAGAATTCTCTTTGCCTTTTTGGTTGAATCAAGACAGGATGTCGTTTTCAAGACATCCCACGACATCCATGATACACTCCTTAGAAAACATTACCTCAAACAGAGTTGCTTTATTTAGGAATAAGATTCCTCTAATAATTTCATACAAATGGTGTAAGCCTTCAGTGTTTTCTAGGTTCTCACAAGCTTGGAAAAGCTGCAGTAGTTTTTTAATATAGCCTTGTTTTCCAAGGCCAGAGCCAGCTTTTCCCTGCAGGTGGTGAAGAGTGAAATGAGGTAACCAAGTCAGCAATCTCTTCCATGTGGGCAGGTCAATCAGATGACTGGTTTCAGGCATTTCTTCAAATCATTCTGATTCATCAGTGAGGTCCTGTGTGACTTCCACTGAAGGATCCTTACCTTGAGCCTGACAATTTTTTCCCCAGATCTCATCACAGCCAGCTTTTTCCTGAAAGCTTAAAGCCAGATCATACTTCTCAGCTTCTGACCAAACAACTAAGGTATCCTGTTGTTTCTGATATGCAGTGTTTGGATTCATCTTTGATTCCAAGAATAGTGATCCCTCGGACTCTGCTGAACCAACAGCGACATCCCCTTGAGGTCCTCCGCAAACGTGGAGGAGATTTGCCCGGTGCCTCCATCATCCCATTGCCGGTTTTCCTTCAGAGTGTAGACCTTCACTGGCCACCGCATATCCGAAATGGTGGCGGTTGCCTGGTGGGTTCCAGGCGCCGCCTCCTTCTTTGCCTGGAACGCGCCCCTCACTCTTGAGAGACGGCAGCAGTTTTATTGAGATATAGTCACCTACCATGTGAGCTATCCAAAATGTATAATCAATGGCTTTTTTTTTTTTTAGCTGTGAAAAAGTCCTTTATTGTGAAATTGTAAAATAAATAGAAAAATAGATTGAAAGAAATTACAAATTTTAAAAGAAAGTGCAAGGCCAGGTTAGATTTAGTATAATCAATTATAAAAAATAGCATAGCAACAAACATTTATAAATATAAATAATAATTCAAAATACAATAGAAATTAATTATAACAATTCTAATTTTTATATTACAACCCTACTTGACATAATAATCTCTAAGAATGAAATAAATTATTGGTCTAGTTATTTTATTTCCATTTAGGCCATAATTCTTTCTAGATAATCAAATTCTTATTTGGGAATTCTTCACATCTTATTGGAATGAATTACAGCAGTTAACAATTAGCCAACTCGTAATTTTATGAAGCAGAAAAACTCAAAATCTTGTTCAACAGTAGTCATGCTAAATCATTAATGATCTAGATAGATTATTTTAATTAAAGAGTATGAATAAGTAAGAGTTAAAGAAAAATGAAGTATCCAAAAATATATCTCTTCTCCAGCCCTCCTCAATTAAAAGCAAGTGTTTGTTTTGTATGAAAAAAATTACAGAATACTGATCATAGAAACAATTTGCCAGTTGCGCTGAGTAATTGTTCATATACTATAATGTTGTTTTACATTTCTCTGTTCTACTTCAGCTCTTTTTTGGTTACTGTTTGCATGGTATTCCTTTTTCCAACCTTTCATTTTTAACCTGGTTGTGTCCTTACCTCTGAGGTGGATCTCTTATAGAAAACATATTGACGACTCGTTTTTTTTATCCATTCTATCAGTCTATGTCTTTTAATTGGGGAGTTCAATCCATTAACATTCAGTGTTATTACTGTAAAGGCATTACTTACTTCATCCATTTTGTCTTCAGCTCTCTGTTGTCATATCATTCAATTGTCTGTCTTCTTTTCCTTTAGTTTACCCTTCTTAATAATCTTCATTTCCAAACTGTTCTCCAAATCTCTCACCCTTGTTCTTTCCTTTCAGGCTGCAGCACCCCCTTTAGTATCTCTTGTAAATCTGGTCTTTTGGTAACATATTCTATCAGTTTTTGTTTGTCTGTGAAGACTTTGAACTCACCCTCATTTTTGAAGGACAGTTTTGCCAGATACAGAATTCTTGGCTGGCAGTTTTTCTCTTTCAGTACCTTAAATACATAATACCACTTTCTTCTCTCCTCCATGGTTTCTGATGAGAAGCTCTGCACTTAATCTTATGGAGTTTCCCTTGTATGTGATGCTTTGCTTTTCTCTTGCTGCTTTCAGAATCCTCTCTTTATCTCTGATATTTGTCATTCTAAATAGTATGTGTCTCAGGGCAGGTCTATTCAGATTTATTTTGTTTGGGGTATGTTGTCCTTCTTGGATATTGATATTTTTGTCCTTCATAAGGGTTGGGAAGTTTTCAGTCATTATTTCCTCAAATATTCTTTCTGCCCCTTTTCCATTCTCTTCTTCTGGGACACCAATAATGCAAATGTTTATGTGTTTCACATTGTCATTCAATTCCCTGATACTCTTTTCCATTTTTTCCATTCTTTTCTCTTTCTGTTCTCCTGTTTTTTCCAGTTCAGTTGTTCTGTCTTCGAAATCACTAATTCTGTCTTAAAGCAATTCAAATCTGCTCCTATGTGCCTCTGATGTATTTTAAAGATTTATTTTTCTTTGTTTATCCCCCTCCCCAGATGGTTTTCTCATCTGTCTGCTCATTGTTGGCTCACCTTCTCCAGGAGGCACCAGCAACTGAACCAGGAACCTCCCACATGAGAAGTGAGTGCCCAATGGCCTGAGCCACATTTGCCATGGGCTGCAGCGTCTGCTGGCTTGTGGCATCTGCTCATTGCTGGTGGTGGGGAGGGGGGGCCGGAGTCTAGCTCATTGCAGCTGGGGCGGTGTCCATCTTGTTGTGGCAGGGGCAGCGTCTACTTGTCTTCTTTTAGGAGGCACTGGGAACTGAACCTGAGGCCTCCCATGTGGGAAGGAGGTGCCTAATTACCTGAGCCACCTCCGCTCCCTGCTTTGTTGTGTCTCTCATTATGCTTTCCTCCATGTGTCTCTTGTTGCATCATCTTGGTGCATTAGCTCTCTGCGCCAGCCCGTCACGTCAGCTTGCTGTCTGGCTCATCTTCTTTAGGAGGCACTGGGAACCAATCCCAGGACCTCCCATGTGGTAGGAGGGAGGTCAGTCACTTGAGCCACATCTGCTTCCCTAATGTATTTTTAATCTCATCCATTGTGTCTTTCATTCCCATAAGGTATGTTACTTTTCTTTGCAGGCTTTCAAATTGTTCTTTATGCTCTCCTAGTGTCTTCTTAATATCTTTTATTTCTTTAGTCATTTTCATTAAATTCTTTGAAGTGATTTACCAGAGTTGTGTGATTATCACTGATTATTTGTATTGAATCCTGTATCTCTTCAGGATATTTGGTTTGTTCTTTTGGCTGGGCTATCTCTTCCTGTTTTCTAGTATGGCTTGTAATTTTTTGCTGATGTCTAGGCATCTGAATATGTTGGTGAATTTACTCTGATGACCAATTTCTCTCTCTTTCCTATTGTTTTTTTCATAGCTCTTCTTTGATATTTGGTTCAACTTATTCTCAATCTTTAAAATTGCCCAGCTTACGTTTTCAAAATTGGGCCAGGGACTCACTAGTACGCGTAGATTTTCTCCCAGGGGTTGGATACAGAGAGTGTGAACAGTTTTTGTCCATGCAATTTCCAGACTGGCCAGCAGATGATGCAAGTCAGTGCACCTTTCCACGGAGGTGTTTCAGTCTTGGTTTTCCTATGCTCCTGTGTTGAGTCTCCAGATAAGAGATTCAAAGCAGGTTCTGCTGGCTGAATTCACTAAAGAAAAGCACCCTAACCACCCCTCCCTTTTCCTTTGAAACAGCTGACAGGGAGAAAGGTGTCTGTTTCCCTCCCAGTCTGCTGCAGCGAGCCAGGGGTTTTACCCCAGCTTAATATCTTGGAGGTTGGGGAGGGGAGCCCTTCCTGGCTTCTGTGGGAGCTTGGTAATTCACGTTTGTCATTTCGGCTTATTTTTCTCTCTGTCCCTCACTCTCCTGGGAGTTGTGTAGCACTGTCTTGGTCTGCTGACCCCCAAAGCAGGTCCCCTGGATAGCTTTTGGCTCTTTCTCTGTTGTTTCTGTGAGAGCATTCAGCTCTGCCTGTTAGTCTGTCATCATCTTCCCAAATTTTACCTTTATCTTAATGAAATGCTTTCTTTTACTTTCTCTGGGTTTAATTTGCTTTCAAGTGTAGAATTCCATTTCATCATTTTGGTCATGCCAGTCTGCCTTTCAGCAGTCAGCATCTTTGTTTGAATGCTGGCTTAGGTCTTTTCTCAAGACCGTGGTGACCCAAAAATATCTGGGAGTTAATGTCCCCTAAGAATAACCATTAATCAATGACTCAATGGTTTGAGTTTTAAATATCCCAGCTCCCACACCCCTTGGTTGAGATAATTTTGAAGAATGTGTTTTGCACCATTTTCCAGATTTATCCCATGGAATTAACCTTCAGTTACCCACTGTGGTAGCTATTTTAATAAAGCCCTCTTCCCTCTGTCACTTCTCCCTGACCCATCTGTATTTCCTGCACTTTCATAGAAATTGCTTGCACTAAAAACTTTACCTCAGGGGGTATAAGGTCAACACACAAAATACAGTGGTGTTTCTATGCACTAGTAATGAACAATAAATAAAGGAAATAAGAAAAAAAGGAAATAAAGAAAAAATTCCATTTACAATAGCAACGAAAATAATCAAATATCTAGAAATAAATTTAACCAAGGATGTAAAAGACTTGTGCACAGAAAACTACAAAACATTGCTGAAAGAAAGAGAAGATCTACATAAATGAAAGGACATTCTGTGCAGATGGATTGAAAGACTAAATATTGTCAAGATGTCATTTCTACCCAAAGTGATTTACAGATTCGAAGCAGCCCCAATCAAAATTCCAACAACCTTCTTTACAGAAATGGAAAAGCCAATCACCAAATTCATATGGAAAGGTAAGGAGGCCTGAATAGTCAAAACCATCTTGAAAAAGAACAGAGTTAGGAGGACTCATACCTCCTGATTTTAAAACTTAATACCAAACTACTATAATCAAAACAGTGTGGTACTGGCATAAGAACAGACATATAGACTAATGGAGTTTGTAAGTGTACGTCCAGAGACTCAAGTCTTTACAGTGTCCATGTGCCAGCTGGGCCCAGAACCTCGGATGAGTTGCAACACCTACTCTACAGCTCATTGGACTCACCCAGGACAACTGGTGGGGAGATGATAATGGACAATGGCTGTCCCAGGGAACGGAAAGAGTCTGCAGCTGTAGGCAGGATAGTCCCATCCATCTTCCCCTTGGGATATAAGGCCCCTCTCAATTGGAGGTGGAGTGGACATCACCATCCCAGAATCCTCAGGATTGGGGGAAGAGCTATGGACTAGAGTGGACTTACTGGTATTCTACTATAGACATATTGCATATAGCAATGGAAGAAATTACAAGATTGCAATTACATATTGCATATAGCAATGGAAGAAATTACAAGATTGATGTGGAGCCAGTGGCCACTGGAGGCTCTGGAGGCAGGGAGAGGGAAAAACAGTTATAATATGGGAACTTTTTTGGGACTTGGGAATCGTCCTGAGTGACATTGTAATGACAGATATAGGCCGTTTTATATCATCACATAACATGCAGAACTGTGTGGGAGAGAGAGTAGACTACAATGTCAACTGTCGTCCATGCTTAATGGCAAAGCCCCAGGATATGTTTATCAATTGCAATGAATATGCCACACTAATGAAGGATATTTATGTGGGAGGTTGTGGGAGGTGTTGGGAATGGGGCATATGGGAATCCCTATATTTTTTGTGTAACATTTATGTAATCTAAGTATCTAATTTTTTTTTTTAAAGATTTATTTATGTATTCATTTATCCCCCCCTTGCTGCTTGTGTTTTACTGTGTCCATTCACTGTGCGTTTCTTCCGTGTCTGCTTGTCTCCCCCTTGCTGTGAGGTACTGCTGCATCAGCCCATCGCACCGCGCGGGCCGGCCTGCTCTCACAAGGAGGCCCCGGGAAGCGAACCTGGGGCCTCCCGCATGGTAAACGGGGGCTCTATCGATTGAGCCACACCCGCTTCCCCTAAGTATCTTAAAAAAAAAAAAAAATTGAGGGATCAGAACTAAAACTTCACATATGACCAGCTGATTTTTAATAAGATTGCTAGGTGCTCTCAGTAGGGAAAGAACATTCTCTTCAACAGATGGTTTGGGGAAATCTGGATATCTACATGCAAAAGAATGAAAGTGGACCCCTATCTCATAACATATACAAAAAGTAACTCAAAATTGGTCAGTGACCTAAATATAAGAATGAAAACTATAGAACTCCTAAAAGAAAAGTAGGGGAACATCTTTAAGACCTAGTATTAAGCAAAAACACAAGCAACAAAAGAAAAAAATATATAATCTGGACTTCATCAAAATTAAAAGCTTTTGTGCATCAAAGGACATTATCAAGTAAATGAAAAGACAACTAACAGAATGGGTAAAAATATTTAGAAATCATATGTCTGACAAAAGTTTAAATATCCAGAAAATAAAGAATGCCAAAGACAAAGAACCCAATTAAAAAACAGACAAAGGTCTTAAATAGACATTTCTCCAAAAAAGATACACAAATGGCTAAAAAGTACTGTGATGATTAGGCTAATGTGTCAACTTGGCCAGTTAATGGTGCCCAGTCGTTTGGTTAAGCAAGCAAGCACTGGGCTAATTGTACTGCAAGGACATTTCATGGATTTAAATGGTCAGTGAGTTGATTGCATCTATGACTCAGTACATCCATAATCAGCTGAGGAGATTGCCGTCTTCAATGAGAGACATCTCATCCAATCAGTTGAAGGCCTTGAAAGGAGAAGTGATTTCAGCAGAGAGAGAATTCCCATCTTACTTCAGACAGCTTCTCCTGGGGAACTCACTGAGGCCTTCATTGGAGTTCCTGGCTTGTAGCCTGCCCTACGGAATTTAGACTGTTGCATGAGACAATTTTATAAGTCTCATATATTTACTGGTATCTCCTGTCTGTTCTGTTTCCCTAGAGAACCCTAACTAATACAAGCACATACAAAGATGCTCAACATCATTAGCCATTAGGGAAATGCCAACCAAAGCCACAATGAGAAACTACTTCACATCCACTAGTATGGCAATTATTTTAAAAAGAAAAAAAAAATTGCCTAGGATGTGGAAAAATAAAAATATTTATGCATTATTGTTGGGATGTAAAATGATAAAGCTGCTTATGGAAAACAATTTTATGGTTCCTCAGAAAGTTAAACATAAAATTATCATATTACTTGGTTATTCCATTCTTGGATATATACCCAAAAGAACTGAAAGCAGGGACTTGGACAGATATCTGCACACCAATGTTCATAGCAGCATTATTTACACTAGCCAAAAGTGGAAGCAACCCAAATGTCTCTCGACAGATGAATAGATAAACAAAATGTGGTATATATCTACAATGAAATATTATTCAGCCATAAAAGGAATGAAGTTCTGATACATGCTATAACATGAATGAACCTTGAAAGCATTATGCTAAGTGAAATAAGCCAGATATGAAAGTACAAGTTTTGTATGGTTCTACTTAGATGAAATATCTATAATAGGAAAATTCATAGAAAGAGAAAGTAGATTAGAAGTTACCAGGAGCTGGAGGGAGAGGGAATGGGAGTTATTGCTTAATGGATATAGAGTTCTGTTTTGGATGATGAAAAAGTTTTGGTAATACATGGTGGTGATCTTAGCACAACATTGTAAATGTAATTAATGCCACTGGGTCGTACACTTTACAATGGTTAAAATGACTAATTTTATGATATATATTTGTTACCACAATAACAAAATTAGAAATTTATCAATGTCTTGATAAGGAGAGAGTGGACCCTGAGATCTGAGATAGAGATATCTGGGTGGATGTGCTTGAGAAGTTTGAACTCAAGATTCCTTGGAAGTCTCTGGACTTAAAGAAGTATTCCATTTCCACTTGAAAGAGGATAACAGCCTCCCCTTGTTCAAAGACATGCAGAGGCCACATCTGAGCTAGGTGCTTCACAAGATGATACTTGTCAACCTCAAGATTTGTCCTCATCTTCTTCCATGGCTTCTAGGCCAATAATTTGGATCATTTCTCATTGTAGCTTAAGAGGAAATACCCACTTTGGGAGAACAGGAATTATTTACCAATATGTATCAAGAATAACTGGGTGGGGAAGCGGATGGACACAGCGAGCACAAGCAGCAAGGGGGTATAAATAAATAAATAAAATCTTAAAAAAAAAAAAAAAAGAAAAGAAAAGAATAACTGGGTAAACATGGCTGGCAATGGGTCTTGAGAGTCCTGGACAAAGGGAGTTGGAATATAAAGCTGGATATTGATATAGGGACACTTTCCTGTGACTTAGGATTTAATGTCCTGGCAAAGACACCTGGAATTGGTCCTAGTGCATCACTGAAATAACTCCTTGAAGCTTGGAAAAATAATATCATATTAAGAGGTGGATGGAGATGCTTGAACTGCCTTGGAAGAGTTAAAAGGTAGACATGCTAGAATCGATTTACCACTTAAGACCAGAGAACCCATAAGTTAACTATATTCCCTGCAAGGGCCCAGAATTCACTTCTTCAAAAAAGCAAGAAGAAATGTGCTAATGATGAGCAATAACATTGCTGAGAATATCAGTAGTGGCTGTCCTTTGAGAACTACGTTTAACCATAAAAGAGGCTGATATGGAACTGGAATCCCTAGTATCAATGGGGATGACAGGATTTTTAAAGAGTAGAGAATAGCACTTAGTTGTCAGGAGCAAGGTGGATATAATTACCATAACATGCAGCAACGCCAGCATGGCAACCGGGGGGATAAGATCCACGGGAATCTGTGACAATGGCTAACAGGCCATGGTATTCCCTGTGCAAGAGAGATGGAAGGTCAATTAGGGCATTTCTCAATATATACCCAAAAAAGATCAAGAATGGATGAGCCAATGGCTGATTTTAGGTACTGCAAAGGAAAATCGTGATCCCTCACTCAGTTTCTAGACCTGAGCCAGTTCTCAAACCCCAAGAAGACAGAATTACCTTGAGGAAGGACTCTGACAACATATTAGCAGTTCCCCAATCCTTCCTCAAAAGGACCAATGGCAATTTACTAAGATAATGATACACGGGAAAAGAAGAATACCCAGATCCTTCAAGAGTTGTGGGGTTCAGGGTCTGAACTGACACTGCTATCAGGATAACCACCAAAGTGACTGTGGTTAAGTGGTGTATGGGAGGTAATGGAGTTGTGGCCCAAGTCTTTCTCATAGTGGGTCCCATGGATCTGTGGTCCCACGCTTTGGTAATGCCCCCATTTCCTGAAAGCATAATAAGAATGGATATCTTTAGACTCCAACAGAGCCCTCACATTTGTTCCCTGACCTATGGAGTAAGTCCCATAATAGTAGAGAAAGCTAAGTAAAAGCCCCTAAAACTGTTCCCTTGCCTCTACCAGGCCAAGATAATAAATTAGAGGTAGTCTTCCAACCTACATGGAATTGCAGAGCTTAATCTCACCCTCAAGGACTTAGAATACAGAGATCATATTTTATTGCATTTATTTCACTACTCTAATCCTTGCAAAAGCCAGATGGATCATGGTGGATGGTATTGGACTATTTGGTAGCCCCAAATAGATGAACATATCCTCTGGTATTTGGTATGTGGCTTTTGATCCAGTAAGTGTAATCTTTTCTATCTCTATCAGGAAAGAAGTTCAGAAACAGTTCACATTCACATGGAACAGGCAGCATTATACAGTCATGGCCTTTTCTAAGTCTGCTTTCTTGTTCCCTCTCGCAACTCTCTGTCACAATATAGTCTAAAGTAAACTTGATCATGTGGACATTCCAAGAATATTACACTGATCCACTATATTGAAAACATCTTGTTAATTGGACCAGGGGAACAAGAAGTAACAAGTACTCTGGATGCCCCAGTAAGAAAAAAATAAACCAGAGGGTGAGAGATAAACCATACAAAGATTCAGGAGTCTAACAAGAGTTAGGTGTCCTGTGATTTGGGACATGCTGAGACATCCCCCCAGGGTAAAGGTCAACTTATTGTACCTTGAATCTCCTGCTACCAAGAAAGATGCACAGTGGTTGTTGGTCTGTTCGGATTTTGGAGACAACAGAACCTAGTTGCTTTATTTATTTTTCCTTCATCTTTGGCTTTCAGCATTTTACTATGCTGTGCCGTGTGTGTGTGTGTGTGTGCGCGCGCGCGCGTGTGTATCTTGAATCTGTAGCTTGATGTTTTTTAAAAATTGGGAAAATTCTCATCCATTTTCCTATCAAATATTGCTTCTGCCATATTCTCTTATCTTTTCCTCTTCTAGTACTCCAATTACACATATATTACACTTTTTGCCACTTCTCATATGTTTCCTTTTTGTATATCCCATCTTTTTGTCTCTCTTCTTCAGTATGGATATTTTCTACTAGCCCATCTTCCTGATCATTAGTCTTCTCTTTAGCTGTGTCCATTCTGTTGTCAAATCTATCCATTAAGTTATTAATTTCATTTATTGTATTTTTCCATTCTAGAATTTCCATCTTTTTAATTTATTAGTTTGGCAAAGACTTGCTTTTTTTTTTTTTT
>JAQZBX010100848.1:0-11359 GCA_029593785.1 Cabassous unicinctus | reverse complement strand
TCCACATATTTGTGAGTTTTCCTCTTTCCTGCCTATTCTTGATTTCCAGCTTCATTTCATTATGCTCTATGAAAGTGCTTTGTATAATTTCAATCTTTTTATATTTATTCAGACCTGGATTGAGACCCAACATATGGCCTATACTGAATAAAGATCCATGAGAATTTGAGAAGAATGTATTCCTTACAAACTTGGGATGTGACATTCTGTGTATGTCTGTTTGGCCTATTTCATTTATCATATTGTTCAAGTTCTCTGTTTCTGTGTTGATCTTGTGCCCCGTTGATTTAATGATATGAGTGGTGTGTTGCAGTCTCCAAGTATTGTAGAGATATCTCTATCTCGCTTCAGTTTTGCCAGAGTTTGCCTCATGTCTATTGGGGCACCCTGATGAGGTGTATAAATATTTATGACTCTTACTGCTTCCTGGTGGATTGTAACTTTTATTAATATATATTGGCCTTCTGCATCTCTTGTAACTTTTTGCATTTAAAATCTGTTTTGACTGATTTTAGTATAGATACCCCTGTCCTTTATAGTTATAGTTTGCATGGAATATCTTTTTCCAAGCTTCCACTTTCAGCTACTTTGTATCCTTGGATCTAAGTTGAGTCAATTGTAGACAGGTCATGAATGGTTTGTATTTTTTTTATCCATTCTGTCAGCCAGTATCTTTTGAATGGGGAGTTTAATCCATTCACATTCAATGATATTCCCGTAAATGCATTACTTACCTCATTTATTCTTTGGCTTTCATATGTCATATCTTATTCTCATCTGTCATTTTTTCCTTTTGGTTATCCATTTTGATAGTCTTCACTTCTACACTCTCCTCCAATCTTCTCCCTCTTATCTTTTTCTCTTGGACTGCAGGGCCCCCATTAGTGTTTCGTGCACAGTTGGATTTCTTTTTAGGAAAACTCATGTTTTCTATTTATTTATGATGTTTTAAAATCAGCTTCCTACTCTAAAGACAATTTTACTAGGTAAAGAATTCTTGGCCTGCATTTTTTCTCTTTCAGTATGCTAATTATATCATACCATTGTTTCCCCTCCACCCACCATGGTTTTTTATGTGAATCTGCACTAAGTCTTACTGGGCATCCTTTATATGTGATAGTTTGCTTCTCTCCTGCTGCTTTCAAAATCTCTTTTTCTTTAGCATTTGGCATTCTGAATAGTATGTATCTTTGAATAGACCTATTCAAATTTATTCTGCTTGGAGTATGCTGTACTTCTTGGATATGTATATTAATTTCTTTCATGGGTTTTGGGAAATTTTCTGTTATTATTTCCTCAAATACTTTTTCTCACCCTTTGCCCTTCTGTTCTCCTGGAACTCCCTTGACACATATGTTGTTGTGGTTCATGTTATCATTCAACTCCCTGAGACCCTGGTCACTCATTTCAAATCTTATCTCTGTCTCTTCACTTTCAGCTATTTCTTCTATATCACATTCTTTCTTCTATAATCATCAATTGAGTCTGCTGTTATATGCCTCAATTGTGTTTTTAGTCTCACATATTGTGTCTTTCTTCCCCATAAACACTATTATTTTTCTATTCAAATGTATCACTCTGCTAAAGGGGTGCTGATGCAAAATATCAGAAATTGCCACCATGTCAGTGGGCCTTACCTTGGAATATATGATAACCTATCTCCCCAATGTATCAGAGTTAGACTATTTATAATTTTCCTATATATGGTTCTTCTGTCCTATTTATTTAAACTTATATTTAGCACCACACCTATTAGATAAATGTCCCAGAGGCTTCAATCTTCACTCTGTTCATAACTCAACAGAGTTACAGCCAACATCTAATCTCCAGTTCATTGGACTCAACCAGAAAAATGAAAAAAAGGATGATGACTGACAATGTCCATCCCCAAAAAACAGATGGTATCTACAACTGCAAGCAAGACATTTCCATACATCTGCCCCAAAGGATCTAAGCCCCCTCTCAATCAGAAGCAGAGTGGGCAACACCATCCCCAAATCCTCAGATTGAGGAATTGAACAAATATAAGGGTACAACAACTAAGGTAGATTTATTATTCTAGTAATGGAATAACTTGCAACAATGATATAAAGACAGTGGCCACCAGAGGTTCTGAGTGGAGGGAGAGGGAAGAATAGGTGTAGCATGGGGTATTTTGGGGACATTGGAATTGTTCTGCATGATACTGCAATGATGGATACAAGCTATTATATATTTTGTCAAAGCATATAAAACTGTGTGGTGCATATGGTAAAATATAGACTATGCTTAGTAGTAATGCATCAATTGTAACAAACATACCACACTAATGAAAAATGCTGTAAATGAGAAAAAGTGTGGGATGGGGTGGGGTACCCCTATATTTTCACTGTAACATTTATGTAATCAAATCTCTTTTAAAAATAAATTTAAAACATAAAACAACTGAACTCCTCCCTGAATTTTAAAGATAATGTGTTGGTTAGGAATCTGTGGAATCCTGGCAATTCATACAGGAATGGCTGTGTTTCTTTACTACTTTTTTAATCTGGTTAACAATTGCAGAACAACAAACTGTTACACATGTAAGAACCATTCTCTTTGAATCACATATAAAGGGATACTTTGGAAGAACAACATATAAAATTTTGTAATCCCTTTCATTTTTTTTTATGACTGTTTTATTTATTGGACTATAGATTTATGTCTGTCCAATGTTATACCATTTTGGTGCTTATGAATTGTATATCTTTTAAAGATAATTTCTTGCTATTTATTTTTATTATGTTTTTAAAAGGTATTGATATGTGAAGGATGGGGGGGAAAGCTCCTGGGACACTGAGAGTTTGAGAAGCACCATTCAAGTGCATATATAGTGTATTTAATGCCTTCCACTCCTCTGTTCCTCTTCAGATTAATTCCATCTCAAATTTATATGGATTAATTATCATGTCATTATACTTCTGGCCATATCTTTGGACCTGAAAGGTTACACAACTTGAGCCATTTCCATGCCTGAGTTGTTTTAGACTTGAACTGAGAAATCACTCCTTTTCCACTGAAAGATGATAGCTGTAACTTCATCTTGCACTTGAAAAGAATCAGTATGTTCTGAGAATAGCTGCGGAAACCTTCAGAAAGATCTCAGTGAAAAAAGAAAACAATGTAATCCATTTGTAACACTGTTGAGTACTCTTTTAGAACTAGAATTAAAGCCTTGAATAAGAAATTCAAGATTCCTATTCTCAAAGAGCTTAATTTTTTATTAGGAATATAAATATCAAACAAAATAGTTTAACAAATATATGAATGGGTGATACTCTAGGATGTTAAGGGGACTTTTAGTGATTATTTCTGAGGACTCTGAAAAGATAATATTATTATAAAATTATTTTTAAGAGGAAGTCTTGTTTTCCACTTGGATAATAATCTGTACTTCATATGGTAGTTAATGTTTTGATTAAAATATAAGAAAAATGCAAATATTAAAGACAAAAACTGAGTAAATGCAGCCATAAAAATAAACTGAAGTGAATAATAAAGAAAAGTTAATGGTCTTTTTCCTGATCTAAAGTAAGATACAAAAACAAAAAACAAAAAAACAAAAAGGGCTTTTCCAAGCTTGAATTTATGTGTGTGAGTATGTGTCCTTGGGGAGAGGGATGACTTGAAACCTTTTCATCCTATATTCCATGGGGCTTAACTGATTATATATAATTAGTTTAATAATATTCTTAACCATGTAGTATATACAATTGTAGGTCTTATAAACGTACTATACTATTACTTATATCACTTCTACCCATAACCACCTTCTATTATTACCTGAAAGTTGCATTATTCTCATTTTCAATTAGAGAAGTTGTAAGTTTGCCGAAAAATTATGAAGAAATTACAAATTTCCCAGGTACTCCCCACTCACACACAGGTTTCTCAATTAACATTTTACATAATTGTAAGAACTTTGTTACAGTTATTGAAATATTATTAGAATTATACTATTAACTATAGTCAATAGTTTAAGTTAGGAATCAATGTTTACTTTGTACTGTTCTAATTTATTTTATTTTATTCTGGTATAATATATACAACTTGAAGTTACCATATTAACCACTTGCAAATATACAATTCAGGGGTGTTAACTATAATCTCAATTTTGTGCTACCATCACCACCATCCATTACCAAATGTTTCCATCACCCCAAAAAGCATCTCTGTTCTTGTTAATCATTAACTCCTATTCCTTACCTCCACTGCAACCTTGGTAACCTGTGATCTACTTTGGGACTCTATGAATTTGCATGTTCTAATTATTTCATATAAGTGATATCACACAATATTTGTCTTTTTGTGCCTGGATTTTTGCATGAAATATGCTATGTTTAATGTTCATCAGCATTGTGTCATGCATCAGAACTGCACTCCCTTTTATAACTGACTCATTTTCTATTGTATGTGTATACCGCGTTTTGTTTATCCATTCATCTTTTGATGTATACTTGGGTGGTTTTCATCTTTGGGCAGTTGTAAAAAATGCCTCTCTATCAGTATGCAAATAAAAATTACAATTTTTAATTGATATAAAACATCTTTAACAAACAATTGCACATAAATTCATTGCATATATTCATTTATCCTGAATATAATGATAACACAATTGTTACTGAGTTATAATTTAGAATATGTGCCATTTAAAAATACCTTGCAATCAGGATGGAATTATTCTTGGTAAATCTGAGTATCCACAGGGTTGATTCACAAAACTTCTGTCACATGCAACTCAGTCCTTTGAGAAAGTTCTGTCCCTTGGTTAAGGTGCCCTTTAGAGCATCTTTCATGGATTCATTCCATAGACTGAAGATGAAGGGATTCAGGAGAGGTGTGATGACACTGGAGAAGATAAAGAGGATCTTGTTGAGATGGAGGCTGCTCTTCTTTGAGGGACAGACATAAACAACAATGGAGATCCCATAGCCCATGGACACCACAGTGAAGTGAGAGGCACAAGTGGCAAAGGCTTTGCGTTATCCTTGTCCTGGGGGTATCTTCAAAATGGTGGAGATGATATTAACATAGGATACCACGGAGAATGAGAGGGAGCTGATGAGCAGGGCAAGGGAACTGAGGAAATCCATGAGCTCAATAACACGTATGTCAGCACAGGCCAAATGGAGGAGTGGAACACTGTCACAGAAAAAGTGATCAATCACATTGGGGCCACAATATGTCAGTCCTATTTTTAGGATGGTGGATCAGAGAATGAGGAAAAAGTCTCCCAACAGGAGAAGATAACAAGATGGATACAGAGTGAGTTGGTCATAACCGTAGGGTACTGAAGGGGACTGCAGATGGCCACATAGCAATCATAGGACATGACAGCCAAAAGGATAAACTCAGTGCATCCAGAAAAGAAGTAGAAATAAGACTGTGCAGAGCATCCTCTAAATCATATGGTCTTCCTCTCTGATAGGAAGCCTGCCAGTATCTTGGGAACAGCATAGGTTGTGGTTAATATTTCACTGAAAGAGCGATTACTGAGGAAAAAATACATGGGTGAGTGAACCCTGTAATCCACAAAAATCAGTGTAATGATGAGGGTATTTCCAAGGATTGTCACCAAGTAGACCAATAAAAAAAATCATGAACAGAAGGCCCCCAAGGCCTCTGGTTGTGGGTATCTCCACAAGAATAAACTCATTCACCAATGTCCAGTTTCTCATTTCCTTGTTTACATCCCTACTTACTGAAAAGAGAAGTACAGAAGATAAATATGTAATATGAATCACTCATGAAAACACAGAATTCACAATAAATTTAGAAGAGGTTATGTTAGTCATTTTCAACATAATTAAAATTATGGTTGGGTGCAATGTTTCTCTACAAAAATTAAGATATAGTTATATGAAACTTAGCTTCTCTAACACCTTTCTCTTTTATATTCCCTAGTTACCACAGGAATATGTATTAAAAATGATAACAGATCTAAATATTTCAACAATAAAATATATGCCATGTAAGTGTTTTGAGAAATATACCAACAAAGTATTTAATTACAACCTGTACAAATCAGAATGCCTTATTAGCAAAGTTTCAAAGTGTACCTTGTAGAGACCGCAGTGTCTAAGAAGTTGAGAGGGCAGAACTGACAGTATAAGCGTCCAGGTTCAAGTCTTTGATTTGCAACTACATTTTCAAAGGTCATACTTGAGAGTGGGCACATGGCTGCCAATTAAATGGAGGTTCTTTCCTTTATGTGATTTTAGTAACCAGACTGCCAGGAGGGGTGAAGAAATAACAATGAATTAGATTGTCTTTCTGATACTTTAGATGATTATATCTATAGACTAAAAGAGAGCTTCCTATTCAAACCTTTTTCTACCTTTGAATTACTTTGAAATCCATTAAGATTTAATTTATCCTTAAAGACCTTGTAGATCATGCAAAAGGAATATTTAAAAAAGACAAATTTGTAACATTGTCACCAATATTTGAGTAATTTTATTTTAATTTTTTTTTTGAAAATATAGAAAAGTTCAACTAAGGTTTGCAGCTGAATTAGTGACAGGTACAAAAGATCTGACACAATATTTGTATATATGAAGATCAGAACCAACAGTGGCTTATCTAGCATAAATTTGCAATGATTTGGTAGAGTGTATAAATAATCCTCAAGTATGAAAAACAATAATATAAAAGGAATGTGTAGAAAATTTATAAATTATTTGCAGATTAAATGATTTTAACAATCATTAGAGACACCAAACAAGATTTTCTAAATAAAGAAAAGGAGGAAAATGAAATAAATATAGTCAATATGCAAATAGCAAATTATCAAAAACAAATTAACTATTTGAAAATAGTGATCTAGTTAATAAAATTACAGGAATAGGAATGTATCAATAAACATGAATTGATTAATCTTCCTAGTTAAGTTTCTAAAACAGGAACAAAAAACTCTTTGTGGCTATATGCTATTTGCCAGAAAACACAAAAAACATAATGGATCAAAAATACCAAATGTATGCATATGGATAAACACATCAGGAAAAAAAAAAAGAATAGAAATTAGTGTGGTACTATTAAGAGCAGTAAAAATATTTTTCAGTGAAGAAAATTCAAAATGAGTTTAAAAAAAAAAGCGGATGTTGATTTTGGGAAATGATGTAATTTCTGATGAATGTTGAAATGTCAGAAACCATATGACATTAAAGATCACATCATATTCACTAAAGGAAATTAATAAATAAATGCAGAGGAGGAAATGAATAACATTGTAATGAAAACTTTGTTGCAATGTTTTATATTTTAAAGATTCAAAAAGCAAGAAAAGAGGAAAATTTGTGTTGTTAATATTTTTGGCCAACTCTTTGGAAGTAAATTATATGAAATTCACACATTGGTATAAATGGAATAATTGGTTTTATCTCTTAATGGGAACCAATATTACAAAATTATTTATGAAGAAGGTTCAATCCCAAATAAATTGCCAGAATGACATTCTTTTCAGATGTGACCAAAATACATTAAACTTAATCTTAAAAAGTCTAATTATAGACTATTTTTAAACAATGTATTAAATATCATTTCATACAACTAGGCATTATTAATATTATTTATATGGAAAAAATTAAGTTAAATATTCCACCTTTCATAAAAGCACATTTATTTTTATTCCTTTTATGGAAAACACTGTAGAGAAAAAAAATCAGCTCACACAGAAGGAGATTTAAATGACATACACTGTCTGGAATAAATTCTCTTTAAGAACTCTATCTGGAGACAGGAAACATTGGAGTAGTGCAAAGATATATTAAATGGACAGAAAAAATGAGGCTATCAAAAATGTGTTCAACATTTTATAGTGAATAGGCAAGAAGAGATGATGATATTGATAACTTAATTGCATTCCTTATGCATCCCTATAAGCTAGAGAAAGAGAGAAAGAGAGAGAGAGGGAGAGAGAGAGAGAGAGAGAGAGAGAGAGAGAGAGAGAGAGAGAGAGAGAAAGAAAGAGAGAGAGACTCCCTCAGACAAATACTATAGTTATACCATAGTTATATAATTTTGACCAACCACTTAGATAAGGTGTCTAGGATTAAACCTGGACAATAGGTGTTTGGTACGGGATTGCAGAAGGTAAAGAGAAAAGCTGAACATTGGAGAAATGAAGAAATTCTTAGTAACAAAAAAAATGAAAATGCACGAGAATACACAAGTTATTTTCTCCTTGAAATGAATCATTCCTGATTTACTCAGAGTAAACTTTTCAATAAAGACCTGATCAAACAATACTCAGTAAATTTCTATAGAGTCTCACCTTCAAAGAAATCTGAAACATCATCTATTGATGTACATCATATTCTTAACAGTCTTATTAAGAAATAATCTCAGTAAGAATCCCATCTTCTTTACAAACACAAAAAATCTTTTTCTTCTGTCATATCAGTCTTGCCTTACAAAATGTGACCCTGATCCTGTGGAAAATGATTTCAATTAGAAAGAAGCAGAAGACCTTCCCATTTTTGCACCACTTGTTCTCCTTGAAACAAGGGCTTCAGTGACAAGAGAATGTGATTTTTAGAAGATCTATTTAATCCAGTCCCCTTGTGAGGATGGGGAATTTATAATGGGACAATGGAACAGTTCAAACTAAACCAGGAAGAAAGGCTCTCAGAGACTAACAAGTCTTTAAGAGTAGCTTATTCATGCCTCCTCAGGAAACTGACTGAGTAGGAACGAACCAAGCTTCAACTCACTCAGCAAGGTTTGCTAACTTTTTAATGAATATATTCTTCAGAGACTTAATGAATGCAGAAAACTTTGGTCTCCCAGGCAAATGGTAAGATCAAATGCATAATGAGTTTCAAAAACATGATTCATTCTTTTTCTGTACAGTCTTACCTAAAAAAATGAAGGTAGGAATTTTATTTACCTACAAAAAGCCAGTTGCTGTATAACATCAGGGACTTAGAAACACTACTTTTAAAAAATTATTTTCAGTGGATGACTCTGGTTTAAATTACCAAATGCTCTCACCATAATGTGTTTAATAAACATGGAGGATTTCTTGTCCAAACAGTATCCAGTTCTATGACTTCAGGCTTGTATGATGCCAGCAGGCATGGCTAAGCATGTTTGCCTCCATAAGCACATGATGTGGTTGAAATCCATCTGACACTTCAAACAAGAGTGGGAAGCGTGTGGAATAGGCATGGGAGTTTTTTTAAAATAAATTCTTCTTAGGGTATCATTTTATTATCTGTTCTTCCAGAGGCAGCAATTTTTCTCATTAGCTTTAAGGCCCACTATGTATTCTCTGTTGTCCTAGCTGAGTGTGTCTTAAAAAAATTGAATTTTGCATAAATCTCAATTTTTATTTCCAATTATTTTCAACTATGCTTAATATTCTTCATCAGCCAGAAATTACATGTAAGTACTCCTATGGTGTTTTTCTGCCCTTTTTTCTTTTAGGAGTAATTCAGTTCTATGACCTAATATTAATTTCCAGACTTTTTGTGTTCTCTGTGTGCAAATCTAGTTATTCTTTCTTCTCCTTAGTATTTGCTGGAATTTTACACCCATACATCTTATATACTTTTGCACATAGCTTATATTCCACTTGGTTTTTCTTTTAAATATTTTAAAAGATGCTTAGATTACATAAATGTTACACAAAAATTACAGGGAATCCCATGTTCCCCACCTCCCACACCTCCCATAACATCCCACATAAACATCTTTCATTAGTGTGACACATCACCTGCAATGGATACACACATCCTGGGGCTTTGCCACTAAGCATGGACCACAGTTCACATTGTAGACCACACTCTCTCCCACACAGTTCTGCATGTTATATGCTGATGTAAAATGGCCTATATCTGTCACTGTAATGTCACAGGATAATTCCCAAGATCTGAAAATGCACCTGTATTACAACTGCTTTTCCCTTCTATGCCCCAAAAGCATCCAGTGGCCACTGGCTCAACCTCACTGTTGTAATTTCTTCCATTTCTTGAATCACAATATGTCTACAACAGAATACTTTTAAGTCCACTCTAGTCCATAGCTCTTCCCCCAATCCTGAGGTGTATGGGGTGGTGATATCTACTCCACCTCCAAGTGAGAGAGGGCTTATATTCCATGGATATACAGGATGGGATTATCTTGCCTTCAGCTGCAGGCCCTCTCCATTCCATGTGATGGCTGTTGCCCATCGTCCTCTCCTCGCCAGGTTACTTGGGTGAGTCCATTGAGCTGTAGGGTAGGAGTTGCAGCTCCACTGAGATTCCCGGCACAGCTGGCACATAGGTGGGCCAGAGGATACAGTCTCTGGAAGTACACCTAAAAAATCCTGCATCACATATAGGTTTGAGTAGAAGGGACTGATGGACCATGTTCAGGGATGACTTGTTTGAGTCCAACTCTGTCACTCTCAGGAACACAGATGCCAATGAAGAGCCCACTAATTAGGCATCAATCTTTGGGGTTATCCCCACTTGTATAGGACCTGGGTGTCACCAGAGCCCTCAGGGATCCCTCAGTGTGGGGTGATATCCACTTTGTTGTTCTATGAGATCCTACTGAGGTGTGCGTAAGTATTACCTCTGGGATGACCTCCCGACTCTCTTTGAAGTCTCTTAGCCATGTGAACTCATTTCTCTTTACCTTTTCCCCCTTTTATTCAAGGTCTTTTTCCGATCGTGTTGCCAGTTGGCAGTTGGAATTAATCCCTCGTTGCCAGGGAGGCTCATCCCTGGGAGTCATGTCCCACATTGGGGGGAAGGTAATGCATTCAAATGCTGAGTTTGGCTTAGAGAGAGGCCACATTTGAGCAACAAGGAGGCTTTCAGGTGGTAACCCCTAGGCACCCCATAACAATAGGCTAAGTTTCAATTAGAAGACTAAATACTCATAAGGCTACTCCTCAATAACAAGAACCCATCAGTGGGCCATCCTCTTTTGTCAGACCCTGCCTCTGCACTCAGGGGATGATTTTGCTCCCTTGGGGAATGTAGCAGAGCTCTCCAGGCTGCGAATTCAGATTCCCTCATTAATTGAGTAATTGTCTACCCACTGTGACCATGCCCCATCATTTCAACAATTTTATATATCTTTCATGTATATTCAGATGGACTTACTCCCATGAATCCCCCATCCCAGACAACCCCCACCAATGATTCTCTGCAGCCCCCCTTGTAACCTTTCTGTGATCCAAACCTTCCTTGAATATGAAGCCAATATAATAACAAAATAAAATTAATAGGGAAAAGAAATAATAATCATAATTTTAAATGCAAGAGATAAGTACAAGGAGACTGAGAAGAAAAAAGAAAAAAGGAAACTAAACTAATAATAAAATATAATTAGCCAATTGCGA
>JAQZBX010100847.1:0-11314 GCA_029593785.1 Cabassous unicinctus | reverse complement strand
GATTGGTAACTGACCCAGATTCAGGACTGTGTTCTCATTACTGGGGAGCTATTATTCGTCAGCATTTAGGACATATTGAAGCATGGGCAGAGAAACAGGGCCTAGAGCTTGCAGCTGATTGCCATCTTAGCAGAATAGTGCAGGTATGTGTTATTGATTCTCAGGTCCCCAAAATTAATGTACTGCATTGTAAATGTATCTAATTTTATGATGGGCAAAAACTTGGACTCATAATACCTCAATACATTCCTTTTGGAGTTTTCATACATATAAATAATGAAATGGTGGTAACCAGTAGAGTAAATGTCCTTAAAGGGGTCCTTTTTATTGAGATAGTAACATGTATTCCAGAAAGCACCAATAGATAAATTCCAGTTTAAAAATGGATAATAATTAGCTCATAAGAATACAAATTCTTAAGAATACAAAAACACATTGTATCCTAATGGCATAAGCAGCTCTGTGGGAATTTCTTGGCTATTCAAAGACTAGAAACTGGTATTTTGTGATTTAAGTAATATGAGTATCTATAGCATCAAAACCTAAAACTATATATTTAAATTTTTCTTAGTGTATAATTTTGTATTTTTCTCCTCAATTTCTTAATCCTTTCAAGAAAGATTTAGTATAGAGAAGGGCTACTAGCCTCCTGCTTTGATTGCATCAGCTAGTTATTAAAAAGTCTATACAGGAAGTGGATGTGGCTCAAGAGGCTGAGTGCCTGCTTCCCACATGGGAGGTCCCAGGTTTGATCCCCGGTGCCTCCTAAAAACAAAAAAAAGCAAACAAGCAAACAAATGGAAAAACCAACTCAGGGGAGCCAATGTGGCTCAGTGGTTGAATGCTGTCTTCCTGCATACGAGGTCCCGGATTTAATCCTGACCCTGGTACTTCAAAAATAAAAAAATAAAATAAAAAACTTTAAAAAAAAGTCTATACAAGGAAACTTTATTCAGATGCCAGTTATTGTTAATCTAAATGGTGATGTAAATGTTTAAACTTTCAAAGAGAATTTTTTTTAATGCTTTGCTTTAAAGCCATAACAATTGAATCTAATTATACATGTATTTTTTAGTAAAATGAAAAGGCCACATAAACTTTTAGTAGACAATGCTGTTAGTTCAATTTATTTTATATCAGTGATGTTAAGGGAAGTGTGTTTCCTTAAAAATATCCTGCTTTTTAAAATGCAATTAACAAGATATTACAGTTCTATGGATGTTACATATAAAGGGTAATATTTATGAAATACTTTAAAATCATGATATTTCATGTCATTTATTCTTTTAAATAGGCAACCACTTTGCTTACCATGGATAAGTATGCACCTGATGACATTCCAAATATAAACAGTACTTGCTTTAAGTTAAATTCACTACAACTTCAAGCCTTATTACAGAATTATCACTGTGCACCTGATGAACCTTTTATCCCAACGGTAGGTTAATATTGCCATGTTTTACTACGTAGTGTAGAACATTTTTACACAGAGAAATTTGGAATAAGTAATAAAAGGAAAATTTATTTAACAAGTTAGCTTTTTAAAATCATCTTAAAAGATCGTGTTTTGCTGTTGATATATATGAGTTTAGGGTTCTGTGAAAGAAACAAACTACATAAGTATTTTAAGTAGAAAGGGGTTTAATTCAGGGAATTAGGTTCTTGGAAAATCATTGGAAGGACTAGAGGAGAAGTTAGGAAGTTAACACTGGACTATTGAGTTCAAGGGCACACCGCTGTGACTGAGATCCAGAGGTCAAAAAGCTGCTGCCACTGGAACAAGTATGGCTCTTAATCCACAAATATTGAATGTTGAGTCATGTCTTCATGCAACAACAGCAGCAAGGTGGCTTCCACCTCATTTCTGCCTTACAGATGTCATGCAGAGGCATCTCATTGTTAAAAATGAAGTTTTCATCTGGAACAAAGCCTGAAATTTTAGCATTCCTACCTCTCCAACTAGAAGGAGAGTGGAACCTAGTCCACAGTGTCTACTAAAGCTGGCTGTTTTTGAGAAATTTGGCAAATGCCTGTTTTAGTTTGCTAAACTCTTAAAGCAGATACCATGAAATGAGTTGGCTTTTAACAGGGGAATTTATTAGCTTATAAGCTTATAGTTTTGAGACTGAAAATGTTCAGTCAAAGCATCAAGAGGTTGCTGTCCTCAACACCAGGTGCCAGCAGTCCTGGACTCCTCTGTCACGTGGCAAGGCACATGGCAGTGTCTGCTGTTTTCTCCATTCTCTTATGGGTTTTGTTGATTTCAGTTTCTTGCTTCCGCAGTTACAAACTGTGAACTTTTCCACATACGCATTATGTGTGTGTGTGTGTGTGTGTGTGTATCAATAAAAAGTTTTTGTTTTTTTTAAATCACCCATAAGCCCATAATTCAGAAATAACCTTCTATATATTGGTGCATTTCTGAATTAGGAAAAACACTATATAGATATACTTATCCTGTTTTTCTGCATTTAACATGATGTGAACATTTTCCTAGGTCATTAACCATTCTGCAAAAATATGATTACGAACAACTGGATATTAAACATATTAAAGAATTGTGTAGAAGAAAATGATTACATTGAAAAAAACTATTGTGGTTTAAATTTTTTATTTAAATCTACAAGTTATTTGAAACTTGTTCTTCTTTAACAACTAACATCTTGGTTCATAAATAAAATGTGTATACTTTGCTATTGTTTCGTTGCTTTAAAAAACTGAGTTTGGGTACATGATAAATTTCTTTTCCCTCCACAAACAACGTTAAGTGTGTATATGTATATCTACAAAATAAGCCATATTATAGTGGTAACACATATATTTTTAAATAATTATTAGTCAACTGCACCAATCATTTAGCATATCTTTTTTAATTTTGCATTTGTTTTCCAACCAGGATCTTATAGAAAATGTTGTGGCTGTTGCTGAAAATACAGCTGATGAATTAGCACGTAGTGATGGAAGGGAAGTTCAGTTAGAAGAGGATCCTGATCTGCAGCTGCCTTTTCTTTTGCCAGAAGATGGCTATTCTTGTGATGTTGTCAGAAATATTCCAAATGGTTTACAAGAATTTTTAGATCCCCTATGCCAAAGAGGTAAGTATTGCTCACGATACCTGAAGTCTGAACTGTGACCAAGATTGAAGTAGGCATTTTATTAATTGTATATTCTTATAAGGCAATCCACTAGTGTGTGAATGCACACCCATTTGCTTTTGGAGAAATCAGTATTTTATGGTTTGGCAAGTAAGCATTTCATAGCGAGATAGAGAGTTGAAGACAAAAAGCTTTTGTGGATATATTGTGAGCCATAACTTTAAGCACCTGCTCTGTTCATTAGATACCATTATTAATCTGCTTGGACAGATAAAAGGGACCTTTTATTTCAGCTGCCTTTTTGGTATTTTTTGAGTGTAGTAGCTTAGAACTAAATTGCAAACTTTGGATTGGAACCAGTAGAGCAGAGTGGTTAAAAGCAGCCCAAGCTTTGGAAACAGACTGCCTAAATTCTAATCTTCACTCTGTCACCTGCAACCTTTCTATCTTGGGCAAGTTGTCTGTGTGTCAGTTTTCTAATCTGTAATAAATGGGTGTGTTGGTAGTATGAATCTCTTAGGATTGTTGTGAGGAGTAAACTTAAAACTGTCATGGAGGAAGTGCTCTGTAAGTATTAACTTATTATTATTACTGCTGTTCTCATTGTCAAGCTAGTACATATTTACATGCTAATTAAACTTAACAGCTACATCTATCTCTAGTATATTGTATACTTTATACTGCTGTTCTTATGTATGAAAGATTTTATAGCTCTGTAAAAGTTTGAATACAACTGATTTGACAGGTTTTGTTATGTAACTTCTGGTACATTTTCTTGTTGATATATATTGGTGAAAATTTTTAATAAAAACCCCACAATTATTCATAAAATATGAACTTTTGAATTAGACCAAGTTTCAGGCCCACTCAGCTACTCTCTGTAGTATGGAGAGTAGCACAGATGAATAGATAAATAGATCCAAAATTTAGGAGTCAGTTTAAACAAATAATAATAAAATTAAGGTTATATGCCCATAGGTATAATTTTATTGAGCATTATTTTTTTACTTCATTGAATATTTCACTCATTACAATAAATAAATCTTTTTATCTTCAAGGGTTTTGATAGTTTTAAAAATTCACTTTATAAAGGCTGCTACTCCCAATGAAATTATTTGTTTGCAAAACAACTAGAAAATATAATTGTACTCTTAGTCCTCATAGGAATGTTGATTGTTCTCAGAACTCTCAATTCTAATCCTCAGAGAAGCAGATACCACGACAGGATTAGACATGCCTGAGGTTTTTTTGTAAGGGAAACATGTGAAGGATAAATGGAGTGGGAGTAGGAATAGTCAGGGAGAGCCTTCCGTCCTGAAGCAAGTCCTACACCTGTGACAAGAGAAGGGGGACAGAAGGAGGATTGAGACTGCAGTACAGTTTTTAAGAAAGTTTCAGCCAGACAGATGGGAATCCCTGAGCCAAACTTGCCTGTTAGAGGAGTCTAACAGGATACAGTCTCAAATCTGTATCCTGTGGGTATGGATTTGAGCTAGTACTCCTGCCATGTTCAGTCACTGACTGGGAAAAGCCTCGGGAAGCGTGGCCTTAACGCCAATAGTTGGACCTGCTGAGCTGCGTAATCACAGGGCTACCACAAGGGCTGTTTAAAGATGGCCTTCCATGCGTGTAAAGTAAATCAGCTTTACTTCCCAAATATTTCACATATTACTACAATTTCATACATTAATTACTCCAGTAATCGTCTAATAGTTCTTGCCCTAATTCTCTGTTTCCCCTTCTTTCATTCAGTCCTCTGTATTACCACTGGATCTTTTAAAACTGTGGTTTGTTTATGGCTTTCTTCTGCTTAAACCCTTCTTCCACCACCTACAGGAGTAAAGAAACCTAAACTGTTGAGCATGACATCATCTTTCTCTACCTTGAAATATTATAAGTACATATTGTCTCTTTTACTAATATTGAATTGTA
The DNA here is from genome assembly GCA_029593785.1 of Cabassous unicinctus. Classification (NCBI taxonomy): domain Eukaryota; kingdom Metazoa; phylum Chordata; class Mammalia; order Cingulata; family Chlamyphoridae; genus Cabassous; species Cabassous unicinctus. The sequence continues at coordinate 6,287 of JAQZBX010100847.1, read as the reverse complement.
TATTGTATATTTGTGCTGCTACCTTTGTCAGGACTCCTTTCTTACTGTTTAACTTTCATAGATTTATTTATCTTCTTAAATCCCACACAGGTGTCACTTCATCTAGAAAACCTTGACATCTTCCTGACACTTATTACTTCCTTTCCCAAGAATGATTCTTAGGTTCTTTTAGGATATTTTTGTTACTTTTTCTGTCTTGCATATTCAAGTATGAGTTCCTCGACAATAGTCTTATCTATGTTTTACCTTTCTCTTATTCCTTAGTTCCTAACATAGAACCTCTTGCATGCAAAGTACTCAATAAATGTTTTTTGAATGAATACCTTGTAAACAACCAAGGGATTGTTTACAATTGGGGAGATTAATTTGGTAGCATCTTGCAAATAGGTATAAGTTATGATGTGCAAGCAACTACCAGTTTTGTAATATATGCCATAGTGTAGATATTTGCCAAATTGGAAATAGTGAGATCTTGACTTTATGATTGTTTTCTTTGTGAATTCCCCTTAGGCTCTATTGAATAATCAATATTGAGACATAGGTGATATTTCATCAAAGTCTTGACGTCACTGTAGTATACATATGTGTTAGATGAAAATAGTACATGTAGTCTAGTTCACAGATGCATTCAAAAGACTTACAGGGAATTAGATGTTTTATGACTTCAGTGTTTTTAATTCTTTACACTCAATTCTTTGTAAGCTGATTAAAGAACTGCTATGTGCTTTCAGTTTATATTCCTCCTGTTTTTTCATACAATACAATTCTGAGAGAAGACTATAAAACCAGCACAGACATACAAGTGGTCTGAAATGCATTCCTAAAGCTAATAAAGCAATATGGTTCAGAACTTTTTATGGGCATCTGACATTTTAAAAAAATAAGAAAATTATTTTCAATTGGTTAAATTTCAAAATCTTGATAATTTGAAGAAGCAAGATATAAGTTATATTTTAATGAAACTGGTTTGAAATGATAATTAAAAAAAATACGAGCCAAAACTAAGCAAAATTACTTCATATTATTTTAACTGAATTTATTTTTATTAAAGAAATTGTGGGTTTACAGAACAATCATGCATAAAATACAGGATTCCCATATACCATCCTGTTAACACTGTGTTGGTGTGGTACATTTATTACAGTTGAAGAGACCACATTTTTGTAATTGTGCTATTTAACTGTAGTCCATGGCTTAACTTAGGGTTCACTGTGTAGTGCAGTTCCTTGGATTTTTAAGTTGTATTCTATTACCATATATACAACCTAACATTTCCCCTTTTAATCATATTCAAATATATATTTCACTGCTGTTGATTATGTTCACAATGTTGTGCTACCAACACCACCATCCATTACCAAAACATTTCCATCATTCCAGATAGGAACTCTATATTTTAAGCCTTAACTCCTGATTCCCTCTCATCACCCTGTCTCCTGGTAACCTGTATTCAAGATTTTGACTCCTTGAGTTTTCTTATTCTAATTGTTTCAAATCAGTGAGATCATACCAACATTTGTCCTTTTGTGTTTGGCTTATTTTACTCAACATGATGTCCTCAAGGTTCATCCATGTTTTTACGTGTATCAGGACTTCATTCCTTTTTATCATCTAATTAATATCCCATTGTATGTATATACTACATTTTGTTTATCCATTTCCTTTTTTTTTGCCTCTACCACAATTTCATGTGTCCAAAAATAAAAGCCAAAATTATACTTACTGATAAGAGTGGACGGGAATACCAGCTAATGCTAGCTATGACTCCTAATTGATACCTAGTCATTGAGATTGAGACTGTGTATGTTAATGAAAAGTTGGCACAGGTGCCTGGCATATACTAGGCTCTTAAAAAATGATACCTGCTAATAACAGTAGGAAGAAGACCACTTTAAAGAAAATTTCAGAATTGTGCAAGCCCTGTGTGATCATGATTTTGTCATATAATTAACACAAAATAAGATTTGACTAAATGAAGAATGATACATTTCTAATTGAAAGACTTAGTTTTGTAAAGATCTCATTTGTCCCTAATGAAAATATCAGATATCCTTTAAAACTTTTAAAAATGATTCTAAAATTTTTTTTTAAGAATAAATGAGTATGACATAAGAAAATATGGGCAAAGAGTAATGTGAAAGGACTTTCCCTACCCCAGGATTTTCGAAAAAAAATTCTTTTTTTTTTTTTTTTTTCAGAACACAGAGGAGGGGGAGACCAATTCCACTTTTTTGCTTGGTGTTGAAATTCCTTTGGATCAAAACAAATCTGTGGCTTTAAATCTCTGATTATTTTATTTTTTAGGAGGTACTGGGGATCGAACCCAGGACCTCATACATGGGAAGCAGGCACTCAACCACTGAGCTACATCTCTCCCCTCTGATAATTTATTTTTGAGAGATAATTATAAAATATCATCACTAAATTTTAAGTAATTGATAAATTTATCTTCCCTTGTTGAAGATCATATGACTTAACATGGTGTGCCTTTTCAACCTTTTAATTTCTTTTCTTTTTAGGGTTTTGCAGGTTAATCCCTCATTCACGTTCACCAGGTACTTGGACAATATACTTTGAAGGTGCAGATTATGAAAGTCACCTTATACATGAGAACACAGAATTGGCAAGTATTTTGAGGATAATAAATGGACTATAAAAAAGAAATGTATTCCTCATGATTTGAAAACTTAATGCAAATTAGTTCCTTGCTTACATTGAACATTGTGTTAAGAAATTTTTAAAATCACTTTTAAATACCTAATTTACTCAAGAATCTTAAACCCATGTTTGTTTGTTTTTTAAGATTTATTTTTGTTAATTTATTTCTCCCCACCCCCTTGCTGTTTTTCACTTGCTGTGTCTGTTCATCTTCCTTGTTTCTTTAGGAGGCAAGGGGAACCTCTGGCGTGGGAAGGAGGTGTCTAATCATTTGAGCCACCTCCGCTCCCTACTTTGTTGTGTCTCTCATTCTGTTTTTCCTCCCCATGTCTCTTGTTGCGTCATCTTATTGCATCAGCTCACTATCCCTGCCCTTTGCGTCAGCTCGTTGTCTTTTTTAGGAGGCACCGGGAACCTCTGCTCCCTGCTATTTTGTGTCTGTTCATTATGTTTTTTCTTCTTGTGCTCTTGTTGTGTCACCTTGCCGCTCCTGTCTGTCACGCCAGCTCACTGTCTTCTTTAGGAGGCACTGGAATCTGAACCAGTGACCTCCCACATGGTAGGCCGGAACCCAGTTGCCTGAACTACATCCGCTTCCCCCATGATTTTTATAAATATATATATATTTTTTTTTTCCAGGCCATGTCTCTATAATTTTATGAATACTTATGCTTCCAGTTATAATATTACATATTTTTAAAATACATTAATGTTAGCCATAACAGACTCTATTAGAAAAAAAATTTTCTTTGGCAAAAGTATTTTCTTCTTTTACAGTCAGTCTACCTTATTTTAAATACATATCAAATAATTTACTGATTTTTTTATCTTTTTGAAAGAGTGATAAATCCTAGTGTTTCCTAGCTTCATAAAAGGAGAAAATTCTGCTGTGCTTCATACAAAGAGTTTTAAAGAAAAACAAATGCTTTTCCATGCCTTAGAAAGTTACACCAACTTAGATTTATCTTATTATATGCTACCATTTCTTTGTTTAGCATCATATCAGAAAAATATATACAAATGAAATTCTTCCTTTTTGAGCTCGGTTGTGTTTCATTTATTTAATATTTTTGTTTAATTGCCTTTTCATCTTTCAAGCCACTTAAGGACTCAAAGGAACAAGCAGATATTTCCATGCATTTATCAAGGTTAATAAGGAAAGGGACCAGCTTATATGGTGTTTTAATTATCTACCCACCATTCTAGAAGGAATGGAAATAGACTTGGTGTGCCAGGGCCAAGACTTAGGGATTCTGATATTGAAAAATAACTCATAAGTCTTTTGAAGCTTATTGGCATTGCATGTGCTGTTCTTAATATTACATACCTAATTTCTAAGAAAACATAGATTATGTAAAGTGGCAATACTTAATGTAAGTTAAACAATATAATGTATGTTTTGTATATTAAATTCAAAGTAATTAATTTATTTTGACTTACTAACATACTTTACATTTGAGCATGTATCATATCCATCTCCAAAAATTGAATTAATTGTCATTTTGTTATACCAAATATATCAATGATCATATTTAACTACTGATAAAGTGAGTCTACCTTTAATATTTTTTATTGACCTTACTAGTTATTGTTTGTCAAATCCCAAGTAATAGCAATAACTTATAATTCCCAGATTTTACAGAAAAACAAAATACCTCCTTAGATGGAATCATTAATTCCTTATCTTTTAGTTTATTCACAGATTCCTCAGGTCTTATTTTTTTCTTTTTAATTCCAATGTCATCTAATATTATTTATTTCCTTCAAAATATCCTCTCATAGGCTTTGGTCATTTTCCTTCTGAATTAACAAGCAGTGTATATAATTATCACTTCCTTGGCAAATGCATTCATGCTTGTCTATTTAATTAAATCTTCCTTTATTGTATATGCACTGTTAAGTTTTCTTCTTAATTTGTTTACGCTTTGGTATGAAGGATGACATGTATATATCATGTAACTTCAAAAGATTATTTCACTTTCTCATTCTTTTATGAATGTATTCAAGAACTGACATGTTTTATTGGACTGTAACTTAGTAACTTTGGATTTATTATCCAATCAAGTGGTGCTTTATGTAATAACAGAGTACTTTGAATACTGCCACGTGAATCCTGCAGCTCTTTTGTTTTTTCTATTTAAAAATGTTGCATTTTCCCAAGAAACAAAGATGTTAGATCATCTTTGTTTTAACTGTTTATTGCTATCTTCCCCATAGACAATGTAAAATAAAGTTAAATTTCTTCTTAAAACAATCAAACCAAAAGCTAGTTATCTATTTTGAAAGATACAGTAAAAATTGAATTTTGTCTTTATGATTAAGTTTACTAACAATAGTAATGGAAATTTAGTATTAAATTAACTTCTTCAAATAATATTTAATAAATAACATTTATGATTAGGTTCGTCTTCAAGATTCGTGAGTGAAGTGTATCATTATTTAATTTACCAGATTGATACATGAAAATTATCTATATTGATTTTTTTTTGTTTTACTATTTTCCTTTCCCACCCTTCTTTTGTTTTTTTCCCTGTAAATCACAGTGACTACAATTGGCTAGCTCATGAGTTATCTAACCATATACAAGTACTTTACTTTGTCTTAAACCATTTTTTTTTTCATCCTTTAGACTCAGCCTCTGAGGAAAGAACCTGAAATAATCACAGTGACTCTAAAAAAGCAAAATGGAATGGGCCTTAGCATTGTTGCAGCAAAGGTAGGACAAAATTAGTAATGTGAGAATTGTCATAGTCCATTCTTTAAACATTAAATCAGTAGTTGGTCAAAGTTGAATTGTGTGGGAGTATTTTATAGTCTGTGGATAAAATGCATGTTCAGTTTTGTTCTGAGGGGGGGTGGGGGAGGAATGGTGTTGAATATATGAAACCACTGTGCTCAGGCTCAATTAATTGGATGATCTTCTACTCTGAAAATGTAGCTAGAGTGAGTGATACCTTGAGAATGAGCAGATGGTGCTCATAAGGAAACAATTGAAAAGCATAGTCAAAACTTGATTAGCCACAAAAGAGGGAAATAGCATTGGCACAGTAGAAAACTGCTTAGTTTGTTTGAAATGAGAGAAATAGGTCTACAACCTCATCACAACTAAGTATTAGGAAAACCTTTTCTCAAACTTTTGTGTATGTTAGAATCATTGGATAGCTGTTACACAAACAGATTTCTGGTCCTAATCTCCAGATATTCTCTTTCAGTAAGTGTGGAGTGGAGCTTAGGAAATTGTATTCTTAACCTGGGCTGTGTGTGGTCCTAATAGTTATCAATGGCTAGAACACCCTCCAAAGAACCATTTGGGTTGATACCTTTCACCCACTAGTTTGTGGCAGTATGTTTAAAATAGCAGAGGTCTTTATCTCTTTTAGTTAAAAATAATTATTATTGTGTATATTGGAGTTATTCATAGTCTCTTCCATTACATGGATACTCAATAATGTTCATGTATAATGAATTGTAGCTTTGAATCATTCAGATATTTTCATTGGAACAAACATGATTTTTTTAGTTAATATTCAATAATTAGTGGTTCAGTAAGTCAACTTTGCTGACATTTTGTTTAAAATAACATTTTAGCAGCATAAAATTTTTGTTATATGTTTAATAAATATTTAAAT
>JAQZBX010100846.1:0-11321 GCA_029593785.1 Cabassous unicinctus | reverse complement strand
ACACAGCAGCACAAGCAGCAAGGCGTGGGGGGGGATAAATAAAATAAAATAAATAAATCTTTAAAAAAAAAAAAAAGAGAGCAGGAAAAGTGAACTCAAAGAGTTTCCTCCATTGTGCTGTCAGACACTTGATTATCACCTTTCTTGAGTTCCTCACCTTACAATAGTAACAGCAAGGAGATGTGGGCATATAGGAAAAAGGCTAGGGTTTTTTTTTATGAACTCATGAAAATCATCTAAGAGAAGTTTAAGATAATTATTGCTGCCAAAATTGGCCAAAACTTTATCCATACTGTGCTGCTTTGATTTGTACAGTGCAGGAGCAGAGAAAACAAGCGGAAAATATATTTATGATTTTGCCACAGGAAGCGAGTAGAGTCTTGGAAAATTCCAAAAGTCTGTATGTGGATTGTTGTCTGGCTGAGTTAAATATAATTAGAAATTAATGTACAAGCCTATTTCTTTTTGAAGATTTACAAATGAAATGCCATTACTGTATCTGTTCTCCAAGTATGAAAAATTTTAAAGAGGATTCTAATAATAACCTTGTATTTTTAATAAACAAAACTAATAATTTTAAAAATAAAAAAATATTGTGACAAAACAGTTAATAACATTTAAAATTATCTACACTGCAGCAAGTGGGAATATTCCAGTGTTACAAAAGGACAAGGATAATACCAATGTAAATGCAGATGTGCAAAAGTTGCAGCAACAGTTACAAGACATTAAAGAGCAGGTAATAATGATTTCTTTATGTTGAGAATGGCATTTAATATTTTCCTATAAAACTACTAGTGTCTCTTATAGCAAGCATGGTTTATATTAGTGTATCACTTTGTAGTTCTTGAATATTTGCAATGAATAATATCTGATAAGAAGATTTAATCAGGCATTTTTCAAAATAGGAAACACTGATGTCCAATAAACTTGAAAAAAGAGTCAACTTCAACTTCAGATTTCATTGGGAAATGAAAATTAAAGCCACAATGAGGTGTCTTTTCACACCCACCAGATTGGGGAATATGTTAAATAAAGACTCTTAAGTATTAAGTGTTAGGCAGAATATGAAACAGCCATAACTTTTATACACTGCTAGTAGGAATATAAACTGGTAAAAAAACACTTTGGAGAATAGTATCATTATTTAATAAAACTAAACAGGATATGATTTAGGAATAGAAACTTGAGAAAATCCTTCCAATTTATTAATAGGCCTAGTTTATTAATCTAGAAGTTCTTGTTCAATTATTTTATTTCTATATTATCTGGGAAATATATAATTCAGAATAAAGTATTATGATATTTTAAGATAAAATGTAAAATATGTTTTTATAGATATAATATGTAAAATGTGTTTTTGTGAGTGTATAAGTGATTTCCTAGAGTATTTTTACAGAACTATACCTAACCTGCCTCTAAATTTTTCTAAATTCTTCTGCATTCATGAAGTTCACATTTTAATATGTAATTAAGGCTAATTGTTTTTTTACCTAAGGAGATTTACATTGCCGTAATGCCAGGTAGCATGATGGTTAAAAGCAAGAGCTCTGGGTCACACACCTGAGGTCACGTTATGATTTGCCGGGGGGAGTTACTAATTCCTCTGAGTCTTCTCATTTTTAAAGTGGGAGTGATATTGAGACTAAGATTGCACCATATTTAGCAGCGTGCCTGCAAGTGTTCTAGAGTTGGGGAGTCTGAATCAGACTGAATGGGGCTACTGTCATCCATTCTGATTTTTTTTGGTATTTGCATCTTTTGTTTTATATAGTATTTATTTTATGTAGTAGTACCTTTTATACTATCCTGACAGTACCACCAATAATACATATTTTATTTTATTTTATTTTATTTTTTTTTACCATGACTAAATGAACTTTATTATTCTACAAAAATGATATTCTACAAAATATCTGTATTGTAAATCACAGGAAGAATTCTACAATGGATATTTTTAACATTTTCAAACAATCTCTTCCAGTCTTGTCCCAAAAATGGCATAATTTGTATCAGACTTTGCAAGATACACAATGTTTCTGGCAAGACATAATTTAGGTTTCACAGTAGTTTCTGTAATGCAGATATAATACCAATATAATATATATTTTAAGGGATGTCATTTTAACTATTTAAAAATTTTAAAGAAAAATTTTTTAAAGCAACAAGAGATTATTTGACTAAGAAGAAAACTAATGATGTTAGAGAGTTGTCGCAATTAACAGTTTCAAAATATAAAATTGTCTCAGCATTTATTACTTTGTCATCTCACATTACAGACAATGTGTCCTGTGTGTTTGGATCGGCTAAAGAATATGATTTTCCTCTGTGGCCATGGAACATGCCAGCTCTGTGGAGACCGAATGAGTGAATGTCCTATTTGTCGCAAGGCTATTGAACGAAGGATTCTTTTGTATTAACTAAAAAACACAGTGTGTTTTGTTAGCTAAAGTATTTGGTTATGAGCTCTTAGTAAGCTTTTAAGCCAGTTGGAGATTCTAATGAAGTAATTCCTAATATAATAGTTTCTTTACTAGAGTGTAATTAGGCTGTAAATGTACTAGAACACAAACACCCTACAAACAGTGTTTGAAACTATGTTTTGTTTTGTTGTTAATTTGAAACATCAAATCCATAGCTATTTTGGCTCCTAAGAGGAACATCATTAAGGATCTCCTGTTACTTTTTTTGTTTCCATTGAATTTTCTCTTATGGTTTTTAAATTTGTTTGATCTCAAAAGATATACTTCTTTACAATTCTTCAGTTTATCATGATTTTACACAGTGAATTGACGCAGGTGCTCAGAAAAGTCATACACATCAAATGAAATGGGGCATATCAAACCATTATGTCACATACATTAAATGATAAAATTATACTCCTAGTTCTACATAGTTAAGGGACTATTGAAGGGAGGATTTTCTTTTTTAAGATAACAAAGTTATCCAAATGATTATTTTTGGAATTTTTAGGATAAACAGAAATACAGAATGGTAGAATAATGACTTTGCATTAGCTTATTTTCCAGATTTAAAAGGAAAATTGTTGAATTTGAAGCAAATTGCCAGTTTCAAAAAGACTGATAGATGTGAAAAAGGAAAAAACAAGCAATCACAATGGGGAATTGAAAGGGAAAAAAAGTGTCCATTCAAGAGTACCAATTAACTGTCCGTTAGCAGCCTTTCTTATATTAATTTTACATTGTTTTATTCAGACAGCCTTTTAAAAATGTCTCTGAAAAGTGTACCTAAGTATTCCATATGGTTACTTATCTGGGCTCGATCTGTGATAAATGAAATAACTCTTTGGGCGTCTGAGGTGTCGTTCAGCTTTTCTAATGTACTGATAGTATCCTGTGATCTGAGGAGGAGGATGCATTGTCCAAATGAAGCAAGCTTTTCTTCTCCATATCTATGAATTCTGACAGTGTTACTGATTCTACCTTCATCATAAACCTGACTTCCATTCTCTCTCAGCTAGTAGGGCTTACTGTAAGTAAAAGTCTCTTCTTATACCTGCAGATGAGGATATTATTTGAACTCTCAGCAATATTCAAAACATAGTAAATAACCTCATGTAAATACTTAAACAGGAGTGACCAGGACATTTACAGGAATATGTCTGATTGAGGGTAGATACATTTTTGACACAAACTCTGGCTGTAGAGCATCTAACCATTTCCTCTCATTTGAATGAGTAAAATCTTAAAATGTCTAGGATAAATATACACAGAAAAAAATGGGTGTTCATTGCTGCTAGATTATAATAATATCAGCTGTTTACAATAGTGTCTACTATATACTGTGCATAAACGTACTCCTAAGGATAGTAATCTTTTGTAGTTTTTCCCCCCTTGCATCTGGCTAGCTTTTCTTATTTCAGTTTTTCTGCAACCACAACTAAATTTGAAAGTGCAGAGTCTTTAGCTCTCCTAATACTGTGTTTCTGGGTATTTAATTGCTCCTATTTTGTCAAGTACTGGTGAAATCTGTGGTGAGCTTTGCTGTCTAATTTTATAGTCTTGGAAGTTCCATATATTGTGTTTAGCTTAGTAACTTACCATTTAAAACAGTAAAAAAAGTTTAATTTAAAATTTGGAAATTTATATTGATTCTATTTAGTTATCTCATAAAGGACCACTGAAGCTATTTTTTAAACCATAATTTGAAGTTACCAAAAGATAGAACACCTGACTGATGCTATTCACATAAAGAGACAAATAGCTACCTTCTTTCACATTTGAAAACACCAGACATCAGGATTTTCCTTTTTTTCTTCCATACCATAGGCCATCCATCTCTTTTCTGTTAGATCAAGTGATAATGAGGGAGCATCTTGCTAACTCATGTATAGTTTGGCCAACCAGAGATTTGTGTGGTCTGCAACTCTCCTTTACTTTAAACCAATTCTTTTTGTCTTCTGGGTTGCAATGTTAATACTTATATCCCTAAAAAATAATTTCATCTTCCAGACTATTTTAATTATTTACTCCATATTAAAATGTAAAAACTCATGAACTTCTCTTACAAAGTCATGAAGTCACTATCATTTTAGTGCCAAGTACTTGTGGATTTTCTGTATTTGAACCACTTTGAAATTTGTTTTACAAATAGAACGTTTATCTAATCATGGTTTCCAATACCTGAAATATTTTAAATTTATTTTGGGCTTGTGAGAGAGAATAAGATTAAGAACTTAATCATTCAAGTGTCTTTCTCCAATTCTATGAAAGTGCTACCTCTCATTATATGTCTTTTAGCAGTTCTTTCCCAATTAGGTATTGTTCCTTCTTGTTATCATTTCTTTATCTTGTACCTCAAAAGAGTTTTTACTTTTCCTAGAATCACTTAAAAAACAAAATAAAACTGACATGCTTCATTTTAAAAAGTATTTATTGGGCAACTACTATGCTTCAAGGGCTAGATATCCAACATTGAATAAAATGGTCAGCATCTTAGCCCTCACAGAATTTATCATATAGTGGTTGTATATTTGAAGTAATCTATAATCAAAAGAAAGGGATCCAAGGGGGTACTGAAAATATTTCTTACTTAATGTTTCAGGAGAGTCATCATCATTAATGCATACTTTTTTTTTTTTTTTACTTAATGCATTCTTGTATTTGGATTCCCTCTCTATATCTCCTCACTCCTACCACATTTTCCCGTTTATTTTTCTAACTAGGATTTTCAGCATTGTTACTCAAAACATACACACTTAACAGATGGTGCTATTCTTATAACTTTGGTTCACATAATTTAACATTCTTACTGCTTGCACTATATATATATTTAATTTTGTTGGGAGAAAGAAGGTTTTGCAAGAGATCATTTTGTATTAGTATAGGAAGATTATAATTAGACGAGTGTTTCGATCAGCTGGCTGGATTATGCTTAAGATATTTGTAATTTTAAACTTTGAAAATTGACCAGCTACCTACTGAGGCATACAATTAATGAAAGATACTGTTGGAAATAACTTTTTTAAAAATTATACCTTCGATGGCTTTAGCCTGTAAGACCATTTTAGCGTATTGAAATGCATGCTTCTTAACATGTCTGACTCAAATTTCTGTATTTCAAAGCTTGCTGGATCATTTTTTCCATAGTAGAAACATACTGTCTAGTTATGCATTGCCTAATTGCTGTACTTTGTTTATTCTTAAATCTAGACTCTTACTGGTCTTAGGAATTAAATTTATGAACTAAGAGAAGTAATGATGGGTTAGGTTAGGGAGGGCAGGACGGTTTGCATCAAATAGGAAAGAGAAAAGTCAGTATTTGAGTATAGAGAAAAAAAGAGGATTGTATAGATATCATCAAAGCAGAAAGTGGACAGAGTATGTTTAATTTGATAATAGAGTATTTCAGCCAATTAGTTTTTAGTGTAGTTTAGTGGACAATTGCTTTGTAAATTACTGGCTACACAGCTTGCTTTTTTTTTCCCCAAAAGGAAATGCATTTATGCTCTTAGAGTATCTAAAATGTTTTATAGTAATAATTTGTGTAAATTTTGGGATAGAATTTTGACCATGCAAAATAAAAAAAACGCCTGAATTATCCCATAGTTTGTGTTTGTAGGATCTAAAGTCATGGCAAACATCAAGTTCCTAAAATTTGGGGGAGTATAGGATTTCTCCTTGCCTCCCCCCTTAATTAAGGTATTGATAACAATCAAACAATCATAATTGAATAGGTTTTTATAAGGCTATTAATTGGAAGGGTTTGTTACTTCATTTTGAGCCAAATAGGAGAAACAAATTTTAAACATTAAAATTAGGTTAGCTTTGAATTTATACTAAATTTGGAACATAATAGATTTTCACAAATTATGTGTCTTGTTGAAAAATGTCTTTTTTTGTCTACTTGTAAAAGTTTCAAAATATTTTTTCTCCCAAAAAGGCAACTGAATTTCATTTCCTCGAATGTTATAATAGGAATGCTTACTGATATTACTTGATAATCATATATAGACTTGGAACTTTAATATATATATAACTATAGCAGTATTAATAATTACAGTTGTACATCTTTAAAACATTAAATTTGAGGAATCTGTTTAATGCTGTCTCATGTGTACATTGTTTTGCTAAAGTGAGGGGAAAATCCTTTAGAATGATCCTTAGTTTGCTAATAAATGGTTAATAGTGAGTGGGTGAAACTGCAGCACTGAATTCTGAACTAGATTGTGGAACTGATTAATTAAAATTGTAAGTTTCTACATTGGCATTTTCTACCTCCTTTTCTATCAGAGTATTACACTTTGCAGCATTTCTTCTTATTTGTAAGTAAGAAGGAAATGGAAATCTGAGATTAAATTTGAGATTTTTGTTTTGTTGAGAATTTAGGCAGTAAGTTCAGAGAGGTGACTTGTCACATCAATTTTGCCTGAGTCTCTGACTACATGCTATAATTGACATGTATAAAAAGTGTAAGAAAATATTGCTGAGTGTTTTACTCTTCCTGTACAGTCTACTTGATTTTGTTTCATAAACGTGACTTCTTCCAAAAAAGCAAAATGGTCTCACACTTTTTTTGTAAAATAAACAAATGTGCCATTTTGTTTGAGATCTATAATTTCAGGAAGCTATAGAAAGTTCTGACTCAGGGCTTTTTAACAGTTTAAGCAATTGTTAAGTATATTTTGGAAAACCCATCTACATAATTCTTCAGTGCCTTGAAAGAATTATTGACTTGGCAACAACCATTAAACCTTTAAAGAAGTCTTCAGTGCATGTGAATCATCATAACATATGTTTGGAGGTAGTATCGCTCAGTTTGTGTAATAGCGATACTGCATGTGTGCTGGGTTTGGGAATTCTTTAAAGGAAGTTTTCTAGATTTGCACTTAATATTTGTTTTTTAAAAACTGATTTATGGCCATGACACTGTTACCAGAAAAGTAATTCTATGTTAAGTCATTATGCAAAGTCCTGTATAAATAGTATCAGGGAAGAGGAGATAGAGTTCATACAGTTTGATATTTTAGAATGAAATAGGATCTGTTTGGTAAACATAGGTATCTTCCCCTCAAATGGGAAAAAAAAAAAAATCTTTGTTCAAATGGTTAAATTAAAAAATTTTTTTTTTTTTTTTTTTTTTAAGGAAATCATGACTTGCATGTCACTCTTAATGCTAGTCTTTCTTAGGCTGAATCCACAACATTATTTTTCGGCTAAGTTCAGTATGCTTGTGTCATTCTAAATGTAGTCTATTCAGTGATGGCAATTTTATTGACTCATAGCAGTGTTTTGCTTTGTACTTTTTCCAGTGTTTTAATCTTTCACTGTTGGATTAAATTTAGTCTTGTTTGTGAATATAGTTTCTGTATGTCAAATGATTCTTGCTTATTAATTATTAGCCTTTGTTAAAAAAAATGCTTAGCAAGAGCTAAGCTTTTAAAAATAAATACATGCATTTTACCGTTAATAAAACTTACGCTGTAATATCATTTTATAATGCTTTACTCTGATCTTTTGAAAACTGTTCTTTATAGAGATTTACATGGTTTTGATTTTTAAGGCATTTGAAAACAAATCTCAGTACATCAAATCTCTTATTATTGGAAAGGAAATTACCTTGTCTTTGAGAAACAAGACATTCATCCCAACTAAATAGAATTAATAGGTGTCCACATTTAGAAGACTTTCGCGGACATTGTTTACATCTAAGGTACCTCTAGCTAAAGGCCCAAAGAAGCTCTTCTTATTTTTACACCTCACTTTTTCCCTGGACTAAGATTCTTGTGAAAATAGACTGAGTAGGATAAATAGGATATAAAGTAAATCAACCAGTGAGGAAGACTCACTTTTGTTATAAAAAGTTTATTCCTCTTCACACAACTCAGATGTAAATTTCACTTTCAATTTAAACCAGTGACTTATTTAGCTATTTTAGTGTTGTGTGAGTACATCAGTAATTGCATGATTTGGGATTATTTTATTTATCAAGTTAATAGACACACATATCTGTCATGTTATTGAGAGGTTGTCTAGTTCCAGTTCAAAAGATGAATTACGTCTAGGGATATTTAGGAGGAAAACCATCTGAAACAAAATCTTTTAATTGTTTATTTTAAAAGCATATGCATTCTAACTTTAAAATTGTGAATTTATTTTGGATAATCTCTAACTTTTTTGATATCTGATGCTGTATAGTTAGATATTTCATGGCAATATTTTTTATTAAATTGAAGCTGTGTATAGGTTTTTAAAATAAAGACATTTTAGAAAATCTGATTTACATTTTTATCATTGAGTTACTCTTTACATAGATTAAAATTATTTGATAGTCTTAAAGTGTAAAGCATTTCCCAAATTTATTTGGCAATGAGAACTTTTAAATAGTGCGCTGACAGAGCACCAGTAGTTTATAAGATATAGCAAATGAATGATTGGATTAAATGATCGCTCAGATAAATTACTTGCTGAAGAATGATCATTTGGCCCGTAGTTTCTCCCTTTCTAACAAAACTACTTGATACTCATTTTTTAAAAAATAATGATAAAAATATGATAAACATAAGTGTAAGACAAGACCTGTAACAGAGACCATCAATCATGAGTTTATATCAATGAGATGTTAGGCAGGGCTGCCTTTGCGCTAATGTGCTGACCTAATATCATGCAGTCTTTCTTTGGGTGCCCCTTCTTGCCAGGCCCATGCATTCTCAGATATGGCAATTTTCTGAATTGCAGATTTTCAAATCAATATAATATTCATCATTTAAAAAATATATTTAAGAGTACTGCCTGCCATCCTTTCCTCCCTCCCTCCCTCCCTTCTTTCTTACCACAAAACATCAATTAATACCTTGAGTGGATCATGGGCATACAGTTTGAGAAATGTTTTTATAAGTGATGTTAACCCTGATATGATAGGGAAATAGAGAACTAAATTGGAGAGCCTTTGTCTACTGACCATGGCCAAACCATACTGAAGGGAAGTTCAGAAAAGTTACATGCTCTTAATATGTATGTTTATAGGGCAAGAGTATTGTATTAGTTTCCTATTTCTGGTGTAACAAATTACCACAATACAAATTTATTAACAGTTCTGGAGGTCAGAAGTTTGATGCAGGTCTCATTGGGTTAAAATTAAGGTGTTGGCTGGGCAGCATTCTTCTCTGGAGGCTTTAGGGGAGAATCTGTTTCTTTGCCTTTTCCACTTTCTAGAGGCTGCCTGCATTCCTTGGCTCTCTCACGGCCCCATCAGTCTTCAACGCCAGCAGTTGCCAGTTGAGTCTCACATTGCATCAGTCTGACACTGACTTGTCTTTTGCCCCCACACACACATATGTCTAAGGACCATTGTGATTACATTGGACCCACCTAGATAATACAGGATAATCTTGCTGTTTTAAGGTTAGTTGATAAGCAACCTTAATTCCATCTTCAGCCTTAATTCCCTTTTGCCATGTAACAACATTTCACAGGCCTAGAGATTAGGACATGGATATCTTTCGGGAGCCGTTATTCTGCCTACCGCAAGTGCAGATGGGAATTGGGGCCTGGATAACTAGATATTCTACATGTAGAGAAAATACTGTCTGTCAACAGGGGATTTAGAGAACTGATATGATTTCAGTGAGCAGTTAATTGAAATCCACCAAGATTAACAGAAGTGTGATATATGGAATGTAGGATGAATATATCAAAGAAATATCAAATATCAAAGGAATATCAAAATACCAAAGGAATATCAAAATAACAAAGGAATATCAAAATTCTGAATGGTGAAACGGATGTGAATCAAGCAATTGGGCTCCTGTCTACCATATAGGAGGTCCAGGGTTCGATTCCCGGGGCCTCCAGGTGAAAAGCGAGCTGGCCCGAGTGGAGACCTGGCCCACACCAAGTGCTGGCCCACGCAGGAGTGCTGGCCTGCACGGAGAGCTGGCGCAGCAAGATGACACAACAAAAAGAGACACAGCTGAGGTGGCGCAAGAGATTGACCGCTTCTCTCCCACTCTGGAAGGTCCCAGGATCAGTTCCCGGTGCCGCCTAAAGAGAAGACAAGCAGACAGAGAACACAGAGAGCAGACAGCGAGTGCAAAACAATGGGGGGGGGGGTCCGATAAATCTTTAAAAAAACAAAACAAAAACGGATACTGCCAACTGTGACTTTATAATCTATTTTTTTTTTAATTCTAAATGCATGTTTCTAGAGAAAAATATTAATGGCACATTGATCTTTGTATCCTGTATGGGTGACCTTACCATTGCTATGGTTTCAACAACCATTTGCATGTTGATAAGTCTCCTGATTCTGTATCCTAAGATTATTATTTCTGACTCTCTTGGCATTTCTGTTTGAATAGATATCCAGCCACCCAAGCTTAAACTATTTCCAATATACTTATGTTAACTCATAAATTCATACCTGGTTAATTATTACCCAGTTTCTTAAACTAGAAACTTCAGTCATATTTGATTACTCTTTTATCACATTTAATTATTTGCAGAATCTTGTGATAGCTTCTTTGGAAATACCTCTTGAATCCAGTTCTCATCTCCACTCCCACAGCCATTGTCAAGAACTTCATCAGCTCCTCCTGGATAATGTCAAAAGCATCCTATCTGGGAAGCGGGTGTGGCTCAGTGGATAGAGCCCCCGTTTACCATATGAGAGGCCCCGGGTTCGCTTCCCGGCGCCTCCTTGTGAGGGCAGGCCGGCTCTAGCGGCGCCGTGGGCTGATGCGGCAAGACCTCACAGCAAGGGGGAGATAAGCAGACACAGAGAAGACACGCAGCGAATGGACACAGCAGCACAAGCAGCAAGGGGGGGGGATAAATAAAATAAAATAAATAAATCTTTAAAAA
>JAQZBX010100845.1:0-11314 GCA_029593785.1 Cabassous unicinctus | reverse complement strand
TCCTGTGTTTTCTGTCTTTCCTCTGTCTATGAGCTCCACAAAGTTAAACATTTTTGTCCTTCTTGTTCCCTGCTGTGCCCCTGTTGCTGGGACGGCACCTGGCACACAGCAGGCGCTCGGTGAAAGCTTGTTGAAGGAATAAATGACGACGCAACCTCGTTTCATCCTCACAAGCACCCCGGGAGGTGGGCGCCTTTTCGGTCCCCAGAATCAGGGGAAACCGAGGCTCGGGGAGGGAAGCATGTGGCTCGAGGTCACACGGCAGGTCCTTTTTGGGCACAAGCTCGGCTCTCCGTCCTGACCCAGATGGAAACGAAAAAATAGCCACCCCAAACGGCCAACTGAACCGGTTCAACGAAAGGGCCTCTGGATTCTTCGGTTTACAGAAGAGCTCCCTGTGGGGCTCATCGAATCAGCCAATCAGGGAAAATCCGGGCAGGGCTGGTGTCCAGCCCGCAAGCAGGCACAAAGGGGACTCAGGAAATGTCTAAGGATTCAGGGATTCTGTCTAGAATGCCCTCCCCTTCTCTAGCAGGCAAACTCCTATGCATCCTTCAAAGCCCCAGCTCCCCTGACCTCACCCCCCCCCACCCAGGCAGAGCCTTGGAGTTTCTCCCTGGCCCTGATCAGTAAGGTTGAGGGGCACCCATGCCTTGCCCACGAGCTCCCCGATGCCGGACTCACCAGCAGCGGCATCCAGCAGACACTGGCCACCACCATGATGCCGAGAAGCTGAGCCATCATCTCCACCTCACAGTCGCGCGGGCGCTGCTGGGCGGCCTCCTGCCCGTGGTAGACGTGGCACAGCGTGGCCACACTCACCGTGTTGAGCAGGAAAGACAGCCCGACCGAGAGGCTGCCGAGCAGCGCGAAGAGCAGGCCGAAGGCCACGTCGCCCGGCTCCGCGCCCAGCGTGAGGAAGCACCAGGAGCCCGGGTACTGCACGGTGTAGCGGCCCACGCCCAGCAGGGGCAGCAGGCCCAGCGCCAGCGCAGCCGCCCACACCAGCGCCACCGCGGCCCAGGCGCGGCTCTGCGAGGAGGCCACCGGGCGCGAGAAGGGCCGCGTGATGCCCAGGTAGCGCTCCGAGGCCATGGCAGCCCCCAGCAGCAGTGGGCACAGGCCGAAAAAGACCATGACCACGCCCATGAAGTGGCAGAGGCGGCAAGTGGGGTCCACGGCGTGCCAGTCGAGCAGGGCGGCGTGCTGGGACACCACGATGGCGCCGGTGATCAGCAGCCCCAGGAAGTCGGTGAGCACCAGGCCGCAGAGGAAGGTGAGGAACGAGGAGCGCGAGCTGCCCTGCCGCGCGCCCGCCAGCACCCCCAGGGCCAGCAGGTTGGAGGCCAGGCCCATCAGGCAGAAGGAGGCGGCGAACCAGGGCGAGGCGATCAGGCGCCGCTCCTCCAGCGTGATGTTGGTCGGCCGGAAGCAGAGCCCCAGGGAGCTGCCGTTGGACATCATGGTGCGGGAGCTGGGCGGAGAGGGTCACCGCCCCATGGGGCCGAGGCCGCGCGGGCACACCTGGGGGGAGGCGGAGGAAGGGGGCTTGCTGGTGGTTCGGTCTGTGTTTCAGAACTGAGTGGTCCTGGTGAACTCCTATACAGGCTTCAAAACCCAACCCAAAAAGCCCTTCCTTGTGGAAGCCTTTGCTGCCTTACCTCACTCCCCCACTGGGAGAGTATTATTATCATTATTAATATTATTGATGATGACTCTTCCTTTCTCCAGCTCCGTCTAACCCCAGACTCACCCCTCCAGGATGAGGACCAGGGATATATTTCCTCCGAGGCTCCCGGAGGAAACCCGACAGTGTTTTCTGGGTCCCGGTGAAGGACCAAGGAGTCCTGGGTTTGAACGCCACCCCTGGCACTCACAGCCTGAGCCCGAGCAAGTGGTTTCTTCTCCCTAAGCCTCAGTTTCCCCCATGCGTTCCCCAGGCAAGCCCCGGGCAGAATAGATCTCAGCTGCTGCTATGAGACACAACTTCTGACCCTCCGAGACACATCTGGTGTGGGAGGGCGGCTGGCTGTTGGCCCGGGGTCACTGCTTCCTGCGTCAGCCCCAAGGGTGGTTTCGGGGGACCCACCCTGTCGGGGTTTTCGGGAGGTTTTGGGGGGATATCTACGTCCTTCCTCACACGTATCAGAATTGCGTGGGCTCCTTCTTTCCATTTTTGTGGCATCACTTTTGCAATAAGAAATAAACCCAGAAATCCAGTTCCATTTTGGGAACAGAAAACAGCTCCTAGGGAGCGCCGGGTTCCCCGGGGACGGGTTATAAATAGCAGCAGGAGGGACCCGTTGCCCTGCATGGGGCTGGGTGAGAAAACAGGACAAGTGTCTAATTGCCCCCCGAGCCGGTGACTCGGCCGCACGGTGAAATCGAGGCCAGAGGAGACGGCACGGGACTGAAAATAGAACCGGAACTTTCAAGAAACAGCTCCCCCGTCCCCGAAAGGGCACGCCAGGGAGGACATGCGTCCAGAGAGGGGCGGCGACTTGTCTGAGGTCACCTTGAGTGTGCCTTTGGAGGGAAGAGAGGTCACACCAAGATCCATGGGGGCAAAGGTGGGGAGGCGGGACCGGGCCAGGCGGTTCGAGCTGGTAGGTGAGGTGATCCTCGTTTGGCAGGGGCTGGGGAAACTGAGGCACAGAGAGAGCGAGGATATTGTGCAAGATCACAAAGTCTGGCAGGAGTCGATCCGAGACCTAAACTCAGACCCGGCGCCACGGAAACGTGCGGAAGCGCTGGAGAAACCTGCCGATCGGATGTGGAGGGCGGAAGCGGCTGAATTTTCTAGAAGGTTGACCAGACTGGGTTCGAGTCCTGGCTTTGCTCACTGACCACGGACTCGCCACATCCCTGCTCTGAGCCTCGGTTTCCCTGCCTGTAAACGGGGGTGAAGAGTTAATCCTCGGACGGGGCTTAGCATACAGTAGTTGTTTACTTAGTGCTGGGCCCGAGGTGGTGATGTCGGGAGCATGGAGGCCGCGGACATCAGCGTGTGGCCGCCGCTTGCTCGCCCCGTCTCGTGAACTGACGCCTTGGCCTGGCTCGGCTGCTCCTTATCGAGCCTCATAAATTATCCAGCCCCCTACAGTGGTACTGAGCTTCCCTCCCGGGCGGAGAGCCACAGCCACAGCCGACTGGCTGGGGTCGGAGCCACCGGTGGGGAGACTGAGGCCCGGAGAGCTGGGGTGGGAGGTCACTGGCGTGCTTGGCCCCGGCCTCCAGGGCAGGGGCTTTGCTCTGTGCAGCCTCAGATTTGGCCCGCACTCGGATGCCTCCTGGGACGGGAGGCTCACTCTCGTGCGAGCCAGAACGCACCGTTTCGGAACGTTCCAGGCAGACTCAGGCTGTACCTGATGACCACTAGCCGCTCCTGGGTCTCACAGTCCCCTGTACCCCCCACCCTCGCACGGAAGTGCACGCATACACCTAGAACAAATTCATGACCCAGAGCCCTTGGTCCTGGGGGGGTGGCTGGAAACTGGCACTGAGTTCCTTCTGGCCACAACCGGCGGTTTCCAGTGCCCCCACCCTCCACCGTGGGTTCAGGTGATAGCTGCTGTCTCAAGTTCCACAGGCCAGGAGGCAGGTAGGGGACCGGCCTCCCCTCCGCTCCCCTCTGACGTCTGCCAGGAGGGGCCAGAAGCTGCGCTGTGCAGCCTCTGGGAGAAGCAGTCCGTCTCCCTCTCTGGGCCTCACAGGAACCCTCGCGGATGCTGGACAATCCCCGAACCCTGCGGCCCACGGACTGGGAGGTTTGGATGGTGAGCGTCCAGGGTTCTGGAATTCTAAGGCGCTCCCAGATCTGGATTCCCAGGGGCCGGGGGGCCGGGAAGGGGTTCTGGAATTTGGCTGGGCCCTGGGTTCCCCAAATCTTCCTCTTGGGCTTCTGGCCCAAGGATGGAGACTCGGCTCTCTCTCCTCCAGACGCTGGCACCAAGCGGGGGCCAGACCCTGCCCGGGCCCAGCGGGTGGGGGATGGCGGTGGGCATGCTCCGTCCACAGCTGTCCCCAGAGACGCGGGCGCTGGGCTGGGCGCAGGCAGTGGGGCTGGAATGTGATCCTGGCTCCCAGGAGCCAGGCCCCTCCTCTGGTCTCCCGCCATCACCGCCCGCCCTCCTCCATCCATCTTCTCCATCCTCTCCACCCAGCACCCTCCTCCCCCGAGCCTGCCCCAGGCCTCTTGTCCCGGTGCCCAGGGCCCGCCCGACCTCCCCGAGTCACAACTCTGGCGTCAGACAAGCCGTGGATCCGCGCCCCGAGCTGCCGCTTCCAGGCTGGGGGCACAGCCATCCAAGCCTCAGCTTCCCCCTGTGTGAAATGGGGACAACGCCTTCTGGCCGCTCTGCCCCTGCCATGCCCCCTGATTCAAGGGTGCCCTTCCTGCGGGGAGCAGGGCCGTATCTCCTGCCCAGAACCCCAGATTGCGCTGCCTCCGGTTCCCACATCCGGGACATCCACGCCCGATGGGGACCCCTACACCCCCTCCGTGCCCCCACACACATACACACACATGTGCGCGTGACATACCCCCTTTAGGCTCCCGGCCCGGCCTCTCCTCCCCCCAGGCCGCCTGAGGCCTCAATTTCCGTGAACTTTTCCTGTTTGTGACACCGACAGGGCCCCCCACCCCTGGAGGGAGCAGAGCGGGGGCTCCCCAGACAGCCGGATGCGTTCGAGTCGCACCTCGGCCCCCGACTCACGGGGTCCCCTCTGAACCTCAGTTTCTTCATCTGTCAAATGTGTGTGTGTGTGTGTGTGTGTGTGTGTCCTCCTGGGGCTGAGGCTCAGGGCGGCTGGAGGGCCACTGGCGCAGTGTGTGATGAGGGCACACGGCCCGAGATGATCAAGAGTCACAGTGGTTGCATCTACCTGCTCCAAGGCACACACACCCACAGGCAGATACACTCAGACACACACAGAAAGAGACGCAAGGTGGATGGAACCAGAAACCAGATTCCCAGACAGACAGGCACACAAAGACGGACTGTCAGATACACGGACACATGCACACACAACTGAGTCACAGCTGGACACACACAGAGACAGCCAGACCCAGGGAAACAGTGCACAGGACGTGCTGTCAGACACACACCCAGCACCTCCACCGGCCACCCCACCCCACAATCACAACAGAGCCAGGGAGACCCGCCGGCGGACACAAGCCCACCCGGTCCCCACCACACACCCCGCGCCCGCTCCGGGGCACCCAGAGGTGCAGGCGGGCCCCACCCATGGCCACGGTCGCCGCGCAGACCCCACGCCCCGCCCCACCCCCGCACCCCGCACCTGGGGTGGGCGCGGGTCCCTCGCCCCGGGCTCAGGTCGCGCTCTCGGGGTGGCAGGTCCGGTCCCGGGATCCAGGCGGGCGGATGTGCGGGCGCCGAGCCCGGCCGGTGGGAGGTGGGGCGCAGGCCCGGGTCTCCCGGGGCCCCTGGGGAAACTGAGTCACGGCCGGTGCGCGGGCGGGAGCGAGGGGCCCCGGCGCGGCCACGTCGCCGCGGGGCTCGAATGGAGGGCGCGGTGGCAGGGGCGGCCCCGGATGCGGGGGCGGGGGGTGCTCCTCCCAGCGGGTGGGGGTCCGGGAGGGAGGAGGGAGGAGGGAGGAGGGGTCTGCGGAGCCTCCAAATCCCCTGGGCGGGGAGGGGGCGGCTGCGCCCTGCCTCTGTCTGTCTGTGTCTGTCTGTCTCATCAACTCCTCCCCCCAGGCCACGCCCCTCGGCCCCGGCTGATTTGGGGTCAGGGGCCGCCCCTCCCGCGCCCCGCGCGCATTATTCACCGTCTGGGCAGCACCCCAGGGCCGGGAGGGCGCCCGGGCGCTTAACCCCATGTGGCTGGGCTGGTGGGTGCTGGACAAACGGGCCCTCCTGGGGGACCCAGCCCGGGGTGCGGGGTCCCAGGGACGTGGGGGGCCACCAGCCTTCTCTGAGAGAGGCTTCGTGGGACGGCCAGGCCGGGCCTGGCGCAGGCTGGGGGCCAGGGGTCCTCAAGCCCAGCGCCCGGAAAGCAGAGGGTGTCCAAGGCCGGGCATGGCGAGAGCCAAGACGTGGAGGCCGGACTGTGTTCCGGAAGGTTCCTTGGCACAGGGGTGAAAAGAAGAGGCTTCGGGGGCTTCCGTGGGCTTGGCCTTCGAGGCCTCCGCGTGTGCACAGAAAGCGGGGACTGGCCCTTGGAACGGCTGGCCCGGGACTGGCTGGCCTGGCCCTGACCCTGCTCCACCCAGGTCCTTGGGGCCGGGGCGGGCGGCCGTGAGCCCAGGCTCTGAGCGAGGGGGATGGCCTCCTGCCCCTGGCGGCCCTGGCCTCCCCTCAGCAGGGGCCGGAAGCCCCGTCCCTGGCTCTCCCCCACCCCCCATCCTTCCGGTCACTAGGCTTTGCTCACAGCCTGCAGCCCTCGGGCTGCCCCTCCCCTATTCCATCCCATCCTCTGAGTCCCTGAGCCATTTAACCCTAACTTTTCTTCCTCGACAAGGAGTCTCCGGAACTCCTATACAGCTGTCAAAGCCCCGGCTCCAAGGCCCCCTTCCTCTGATCTCTCAAGCAGTCTTGCTTCCCGCTTCTCAAGTACAACTCTGTGCCCAGCCCGTGTGGAGGGACAATTCTGAGCCCCACATAGGACTTGGAAACAGGCCTGTCATCGAGGATGCCCCAGAGGCTGGAGAAAACAGAGCTGGGAACAGTCCAGCCCCCTGCGGCCAGGGTTGGGCCAGAGGAAGTGACAGAGCCGAGAGGAACCCAGAAAGTGAGCCGGTAGGGCATCCTGGGGGAAGAGGGTGTGGAAACTGGGGCTTTGCAGGGTGAGCAGGAGTTCACAAGGTCAGAGCGATATGGCACTGGCAGAAACTGCATGTGCGAGACTCTGAGGGTAAGAAAGCGCGTGAGGCCGCGGAGAACCGCAAGCAGCGCAAATGTGGTAGGAAGAGGATGCAGGGCTGGTGGCCCAGATGCTGGGGCCTGAGAGATGGAGGGAGGCCGCTCCGTTCCCACTTCCTCTGCCCTCGGCCTTGCGATAACAGAGCCAACGTCCCTTCTGGGGGGTGGCCCGAGCAGAGGCCCAGGAGGGCCACTTGACTTCAGTCTGAGTTGCTGTGCGACTCTGCGAGGCAGGGGGTAGAGAGGCCCATTTCATAGACGGGGAAACTGAGGCCCAGAGGGAGGAAATGGGGATTTGAAAGCGAGCTCTGGGCTTCCACCACCTCTGGGGCTGGCGGCCAAAGTGTCCAGGCCTCGGTTTACCCTGCTCAACGGGAGGCCCTGATGGTGGGAGCAGAAGTCAAGCTCAGGATGTGCCCCCCGTGGCTGTGGTTTCCGGTGGGGGCCGGGCAGGGAGTGTCTATTCTTAGCCACGGACACAGCCAAGGGCAGGAAGAGGCTGGGATGGGGGTTGGGAGCGGCTTCCGGAACACCCGGCACACCTCAGGCCAGGGCAGGGGTCGGGGGGGCGTGGGTGCGGTGCCTCCTCCCGGCCCCAGCCTCCAACCTGCTGGAAGAGTCTCCCTGACACCCAGCTGGGTGGCCCTGCCCCAGCTCACGCACCCTCGTGGCTCCCCAGTGCTCCTGGGGACGTTGTCCCGCTCCTGGGCTCGGCGTTCGGCCCTGCCGTGCCTGCTGCCCTGGGCCCGTGTGCCGTCGCGTCTCCTCTGCCCAGCAGTGTCCTCCCAGGCCCAGTGCCTGCGACCCCTCCTCCAGGAAGCCTTCGGTGTCCCTTCTGGGGTCCCCCAGCCCGAGGAGTCAGGGCTTGGGCAGGAGGGAGGCTCCGGGGCCGTGTGTGCCCCCAGCTCTGCCTAGCTCCAGCTTGGGGGCCTCCTGCAGAGGAGCTGGTAGGTTCATCCTGGCGCAGTCGGTGGTCGGGGGACGGCCGCCTCATCCCTGTGCTGTCCCCACCTCTCTTGGGGTCGACACCTTCTTTGGTCCTCCCAGGGGACGTGAGGAGGCAACAGGACCCAGTGGCTGGGAGGGTCTCTCCGGGGGCTGGCGGGGAAACTGAGGCCGTGGCATTGGCCTGGAAGGTGGGACTCTCCGAGTCAGGGACTCCCAGGTTCGAATCCTGGCTCTGCCCCTTTCCGGGCGTAAAGACATGGGCCACCTTGACCCTCGGCTTCCCCGGCAGTGGGATGGTCGTAATGACTGCCCCACAGGGCTGTCTGGGGCCCAGGCGATGCCCACTCGAGGCCAGGCCACGGCCCCACCATACCCCAGACCCGCAAGCGCCGAGTAGGCTCCAAAGTGTCTCCTGGGCCTGCGCCCCACTCAAGCCTCCATCATCACTGAGGTGGAGCAGGTCGGGGATCGACTGGAAGTGGCTGCCCTGAGGATGCTAAACCAGCTCTGGCCACGCTGCGCTTGATTAGAGATGTCTGCCAAGGGCTCCGCAAGGGGCAGCGGGGCCTGCGTGCTGCCACGGTGGGGATCCTTCTCCTGGGAGCAGGCGGAGGGCCCAGCGTGGCTAAAAGCTGTGGCTGGGAGGTGACCGGTGGCCTCGGGGGAAGACGGCCAGGGCCTGTGGCCCCGGGGACGTCTGGGACCAGGCCATTCTGTGGCGGGGACCGCTCCACGCAGTGAAGCTTTTAGCAGCATCCCTGGCGCCCGCTCGATGCCAGGAGCACCCGACGCCCAAGTCACGACGCCCACAAATGCCTCCATGTCGCGGAGTGTCGGGCTGGGGGATCCGTCCCCTGGGCCGGGGGGGCTGCTGCTTCAGCCCCTGGAATCCGTTTCTCACACGTGGAAACGGGGTGGCCCGGCCCTCCGTGGGGAGAGGGGCCGACGGGGGCCATGACTGCGTGTGGGGGACGGAGGTGGAGGGAACCCAGGGACCGGGAGAAGCCTACCAGCGAGCTGTGGCTCGGCTGCTTCTGCTGCGTGGACGAGCTTTGTTTGAAAAGCCGTGCAGCTGTGCCCTCGCGGGTGACGCACGTGCTGCGGTCACCACGGGGCAGGCGGACGGGAACTCCTCCTCTGACAGCATTTCTGTAAGCCTACAGGTATTCTAAAATAAGGTTTATTAAAAAAAACCCACAAAAACCCCTGAGTAAACCACTTAAGTCAAAATCAGCCGAGAGTTTTCCTTTCTTTCCTCTAGAAAAGGTGTCTCAGAGGAACCAAGACGTTTCTGGATGGAACGGGGAACTGGGTTCCGTGCCTAACGCGGCCATCAGGGCCTGGGGACGGGAAGCCGGGCGGGGGGCGCGTCCGCTCCTGGCTGGGCCTGAGACGCCTCCGTGATGACGAGAGGAAGAACCCGCTTTCGGGAGCTGCCTGAAGGCACGGCCTCGCCCTGTGTGGACGCGACCGTCCCCCCCCCAGCACGGGCCTCGCTCACACTGCTGCTCCAAGGTGGGCGGACTCGGAGCTTCCACCCGAAGGCCCCCGCCGCCCCCGCCCCAAGCCCTGCGCTCGGCAGCTGGGGAAGGACGTCTCGGCGACCCTCGGTCCCCGTGTCCCTGGCAGATGGAGTCCTGAGTGGGGGTGAAGGCGCCTCCCCAGCCCCCTGCGAGGGTGAGCCGGGGCGGTCCAGTCCAGGCAGAGCGCGGGCATCCCCCGGCGGTCCCTTCTGGAAGGAGCACGAGGCGGGAGCCGTGTCGCCGCCGCGGTGGCCGCCTCTTCCGACTCCGAGGAGGCTGGCCGGTGGAAGGGCCCTGCCTGCAGGCGGCTGACCACCTCTGTGACGTCTCAGGGTGGGACGTGGGATCTGACGCGCACCCGCCCCTGGCGGCGCGGTGCCCCGACGGCGTCTTCCCCGGGTGCTGGTGTGGCCCCCCGGCCCTGGCCGAGGGAACCGGGCCGGGTCTCGGGGCTCAGTCGGCCTGTCTGTAAGATGGGGGCAGCCCACGGTTTCTGGGTCTCCACTGGTTCTAGAAACCTCCGAGGCGGGTCTGCTGGGGACCCTCCTTCCGGGAGGAGAGGACCACCCCGGGGGCCGCCGCCTTCGCCAGAACGCCTTTACTGCGGCCCCTGGTGGTGCGGGAGGGTCCCCGAGGCCCGGGCGGAGTCCCGCGCCGGTCACCGCCGGTAGCGGTAGCGCTTGAAATGGAACCAGAGCTGGAAGATGCCGTTGGCGAACTGGCAGCGGAAGCCGTGGCGGTGCGAGTACTCCCACTCGCGGCTGACGATCTTGAAGGCGATGTCCTCGTAGGGCGGCCCCGCGTGGAAGCGCAGCACGGCGAAGTCCCTGCTGTCGGCGCAGGCCTCCAGGAAGTACTCGGGCGTGGCGCGCTTGGCGATGAGGTCGGGGTAGAAGATGTTGAACTTGTAGCCCTGCACGATCTTGGGCGGCGGGTTGTCGAAGTCGTAGTGCGTCTGGTTGTACTTGTTCCACTCGAAGCCCGTGTGCACGCGGTTGAAGAAGCGCGGCTTGCGCGGCCGGTACTTGTCGGCCCACAGGTAGGCCTTGCCCGTGAGCGGCATCTCCACGCTGAACTGCGCCTCGTCCTGCCCCATGCCCTCCTTGGCGCGCCGGAAGAAGATGTCCTCTGCGCTCTCGCTGGCGTCGCCTGTGGGCGGGCGGGGTTAGCGGACGACAGGGCCACGGCCTCTGCCCAGGGGTCAAGCCGAACGCGGGAAGCCCGGCTCGGGCCGTCCCGGGGGGCGCGTGGCTTCGGGAGGGTCCCACGCCCCGCACGACGGAGGCGCGGGAGGGAAAGCACCGACGTGTTCACAGACGGGGAGACCGAGGCCGGGCCCGCCCGCCCCGCGTACCCGTGACCTGGAGCTGCTGGCGCGACAGCTGCAGGCGCTGCAGGTCCTCGAGGGGCTCCAGCACGTGGGCGTCGAGCGGCAGCTCGTGCGCCGTGAGCAGCCGGGGGCTGTACCTGCCGGCGTCGTAGTCCTCCAGGCTCTGCTGGATCAGGTCCTCCTCCAGCAGCACCGCCTCGCCCGGCGCCTCGGCCTCGGGGTCCCCGGGGCCGCTCTCCACGGAGGGCCCCGGCGGGCTCGGGGCGGGCGCGGGCTCCTCAGGCTCCGGGCTGGGGGACGGGGGCTCCTGCTTGAGGATGGGGAAGAGCGGCTCGCTCTCCACGCCCTGCTCCTGCTTCAGCTTGTACAGCTTCTGCCGCAGCACGTCCTGGTGGCGCTCGCGGAGCCTGCCGCCGCACGGGGGTCGGGGGTCACGGCCAGCCCCAGCGAGGGGCTCTGCTCACACCCGCCCACGGGCAAAACCGCGGCCCCCGCTTGGCCACGGAGGGTCTGGGAGGAAAGCGAGCGGCCTGGGGCCCCGAGAACCAGCCCACCGTGGCGAGGGGGCAGGTCCTGGCGCCGGGGTAGCCTCAGAGTGGCCCAAACCAGGGACCGGTCAGGACACTGAC
>JAQZBX010100844.1:0-11324 GCA_029593785.1 Cabassous unicinctus | reverse complement strand
ATTCAGGGCTCAACCAGCACATGAACAGACCAAAGATTTAAGTCTCTGGGACATATATTTAACAAGTATAAGGCTAATTTTAGGTTAAAGTAAAAGGGGCAGAAGAGTCATGTGTAGGGAAACTATAAATGAGTCTAACTCTGTTACACTGGGGAGCATAAATTCCAAAGCAAAGTCCACTGACAGGGTGCTGAATTCCTGAGTTTGTCTGACCTGCTTATAGGTCTAGATGTCTCTAGAGCCCTCAGGAGCCCTGCTGTTTGAGGCACTGTTTATTGTGGCAGTCAATGGTATCCTGCTGAGACGTGCATAAGGGTAACCTCTGGAATGACCCCCCAAACTCACTTTGAAATCTCTTAGCCATAAAAACTCACTTGTATTTAATATTCCCCCTTTGGGTCAAGGTCTTTTTCCAGATGCATTGCTAGTTGGAGCTTGGTAGTTCTTTCTTCTGCCAACTCAAATCAGCTGCTCTAGTAAATTTTCCATTTCAGTTATATTTGGGTTTCATCTTTAGAATCTGTTTTTTCTCATTAATTTACTTTTATTAGATAAATTGGATATTCACAGAAAAATCGTGAAGAAAACAGAATTCCCCTAAACACCCCTCAACACACAGGTTACTTTATTATTAACACTTGGCTTTATTGTGTTAAATTTGTTACAACTGATGAAACAATATTATTACAAATATGCTCTTAACAATAATCCATAGTCTGTATTTGAGTCTGCTGTTTGTGTTGCACAGTCCTGTTTTGTTTTGTTTTTTTGGGGTACTGGGGAATGTGAATTGAACCAAGGACCTTGTATGTGGGAAAGCCTGTGCTCACCCACTGAGACACATTGACTTTCCTGAGTTGACTTTTTGTTTGTTTTGCTTGTTTTATTTTGTTTTTTTTTTCAGGAGGCACCGGGAACCAAACCCCGGACCTCCCATGTGGGAGGTGGGTGTTCAACTGTTTGAGCCACATCTGTTCCCCTATGTTTTATTAAAATTGTTTGTACTGGTAACATATATGCAACATAAAACTTCCCCTTTTAACCATATTCAAATATATAATTCATTAGTGTTAAGTATATTCACAATGTTGTGCTACCATCGCTACCATCCAATATGAAAATATTTTCATCACTCCAAAGAGAAAATCTGTGCAATTAAGCATTTACTCCCCACTCCCTACACCCACGCTGGCCTTGGTAACCTGTATTCTAATTTCATACACTGTGAATTCGATTATTCTAATGATATAAGTGAGATCATACAATATTTGTACTTTTGTGTCTGGCTTATTTCACTCAATATGATGTCTTCAAGATTCATCCTCTTTGGAACATGTTGGAAAGTTGGAATATTCCTTTTTATAGGTAAATACTATTCTATTGTGTGCATATGTCATATTTTGTTTGTTCATTCATCTATTGATGGACACGTGGGTTGCTTCCATATTTGGGCAATTGGGAATAATGTTGTTATAAACATTTATGTGGAAATAAAGTTTTGAAACACTTTTCATGTGTTTCTTAGCCATTTGTGTATCTCTTTGGAGAAATGTCAATTTAAGTCTTTTGCCCATTTTTTTAAAAATTTTGTTGTTTGTCCCTATGTTATTGAGTTGTAAGATTTCTTTATTTATTCTGGATTTAAAATCCTTATCAGATATATGGTTTCCAAATATTTTCCCAATATTTAGATTAACTTTTTTTATTCATGATGAAGTCCTATTATGCATAAAAGATTTTATTTTAATGAAGTCCCATATATCCCCTTTTTCTTTGGATGTCTGTGCTTTTGGTGTAGACTCTAAGAAACCATTTGACTAACACATGCTTCCCTATGTTTTCATTTTGGAGTGTCATAGTTTTGGTTCTTATTTGGCAATTGCTTCCTTTCAGCGCTTTAAGTATTTTGCCCCACAGCCTTCTTGTCCACAGTTTCTGATGAAAAATCAACACTTTTCTAATTAGGGCTCCCTTGGATATAACACATTGCTTTTCTTCCACAACTTTCAGAACTCTCTGCTTGTCCTTAGCATTTGACAGTTGATTATTCCATATTTGTGTGTGTTTCTCTTTAAGTTTATCCTGTTTCAGGTTTGATGATATTCTTGAATGTGTACATTTATGTCTTTAATTAAATTTGGGACATTTTCTGCCATGATCTCTGAATATTCCTTCTGTCGCTTTCTCTCTTTTTTCACCTGCTGGCATTCCCATAATGTGCATATTGCCATGTGTGATAGTGTTCCAAAGGTTTCCTAGGCTCTGTTCACTTTTTAAAATTTAGTCTTACTGCTTCTCACCCTGAATTATTTCAGTTGTCTTGTCTTTGAGTTCATTGATTCATACTTCTGCCATCTCCAATCTGCTGTTCAAACCCTCCTGGAAATTTTTTAAATTCAGTCATGTGGCCTTCAACTCTATTATTTCCGTTTAGTTCCTTTTTAAACTTTCTATCTCTTAATTGAAATTCTCATATTGTTCATTCATGATTTTTTATTATATCTTTAGATCTTTCACTGTGTTTTCCTTTATTCTCTTGAGCATATTGAAGACCAGATTTTTGGTTTTTTGTTTCTTTTGTGCTTCGCGGGGGTAGGCAAGGGAGTAAAGAGTTTATTAAGAAACAAGAAAATAAGAAAAGTACACAGTACGAGGCATGGACAGCAGGTGTGCTGCAGGGTGAGTTGCACTGATGATCAGTTTTTAAAAATCTTTGTCCAGTATGTCCAAAGTCAGGTATTTTCCATTGATAGTTTTTGAATTTTTATTTTCTTCCTTTGGATGGACCAACATTTCCTGTTTCTTTTTTGTTTTGTAATATTTTGTTTCACACTGTACATTTTAATATTACAGTGTGTTAGCTCTGCAGTTTAGCCCCTTAACTTTGTATCCAGCTAGTGAATGATAGAGATTTCCTCAAGTGTCAGGAGCTAACAAAAACAAACAAACCAACACACACAAAAAGAACACATTTCACAGTTTTTCCAAATTGATTCTGTGTTGGCAGGTGCTCTCCTTGAGAATTTAGCCCCTCCACCAAGAAGATCAGCCCATCTTTTCTGAGACTGTTTCCCGTCCTAGGCTTATGTTTGTTCATGGCCTTAGGAATTCCCCTGATTACAGGAATCCAAATGTCCCCTCTCCTTACGAAATAGACCTTCTCCTCCTCCCGGGTGCCTTATTGTATGTCTTAGAGCCATTAATCTTTTCTCCCAGACTACGTTGACTTCTCTGTTTTTTATACTGCTTTAGCTGTCCGTGAGCTACTTCTGCCAGCATGGTAATCTCAGGGAAGGTGAGGCAGTGATGAGTACCCTGGTTCAGTGTTTCAGGCTGCTATTTGCTAGATTGGCTCCAGCATACAACCACCCCAGAATGGGCACAGGGTTTACCCTACTTCCTCCAGAGCAGGGCCAGAGATCCACAGTGGAAGTGCAGGCTGGCTACACACTATGCTGGGAAGGGGTCAGATAATGGCCAGCAAGTTTCTCCTTCCATTTTTAAAGCTGCATTTCCTGATTCAGCACTCACCCAGTTACTGCAATGTTTTAACTGTTTTCTGGAGTTTTGAGGAAATTGGCTCTGCCAGTTTTTGCTATTTCTTCAAAGGTTCTGTGGGGAACAGCACCCTGAATCATCTTTTTCCTCCATCTTGATTGATCACAAGTCCTGTTTCATATTTTTTGGCTATTTTGCTTTTAACATTTCTGTTTATTGATATTCTCTATTTGGTGAAACATTCTTATACTCTCCTTTAGTTCTTTAGATATGCATGGTTTCCTTCAGTTCTTTGAACATATTGAAATTAACCAAATTAAAATGTTTTGTCTAGTAATTCCAACATCTGTGTTTCCTCAGTGATAGTTTCTGCTGACTGATTTTTTGTTCCTGTGTATGTACCATACTTTCCTGTTATTTGCATGTTTGTAAATTTTTTATGGAAACTGGACATTTTAAATAATATAGTGTTACAACTCTGGAAACCAAATTCTTTCCATCCATATACGCTTTGGTATAGTTGCTGGTTGTTTGTAGTTTGTTTAGAGACTTTGCTGAAATATTTTGCAAATTTGTGGGTTTTTATAGTCACTGAACCCTCTTCTCAGTTAACTCAGTGGTCAGGTAATGATTAGACAGAGATTTCCTTAAATGCTTTAAAGCAATTAGTCTCCAAGCTTTTGCCTAGTGAGGGGTGCCACTCCCAGTTTCCACCCTTTGATTCCTGGGCTTCTGACCTTATTCTCTGCTTGTGCACAGGTCTTAGTTCCAAAAGGAGGAATGCTTCCACCAGTAGATAAAACAATGATTTTATTGGATTGGAAGTTAAGACTGCCACCCAGATACTTTGGACTCCTCATGACTGAATCAATAGGAAATGAAGGGAGTTAGTTTATTGGTTGGAGTGATTGATCCTAATAACCAAGGGAAAATTGGACTGCTTCTATATAATGGAGGTAAGGAAGAGTACATCTGGAATATATAAGGTCCCTTAGGGCATCTCTTAGTACTATAATGCTTTGTGACTAAAGTCAATGGAAAAATGGAAAAATCCAATTCAGGCAGGAATATTAATGGTCCAAACCCTTCAGGAATGATAGTTTTGATCACCTCAACAAGCAAAGAATCATGGCTAACTGAGTGGCTTTTTGAGAGTAAAGGGAATATGGAATGGGTAGTGGAAGAAGTAGTTATAAATACCAACTATGACCATGTGACCCATTGCAGAAATGAGGACTGTGTTATGAGTATATCATCCTTATTTTGTTATAAATGTTTGTGTGTATATGTGTGTGTGTGTGTGTATATACATACATACATACAAATTTCTTTATGTATAAATATACATATCTCTAGATACATTCTTTATATATTCTCTTAGTCAGGGTTTGCTGTGGTTTGGTGCTATTTGTGACTCAGAAAAACATATTCATAAATTTAATTCATTCTTGTGGGTGTGGACCCATAGTAAGTTGGACCTTATTGAGGCTACTTCAGTTAAGGTGAGACCCACCTCAGTCAGAATGGGTCTTAATCATCTTACTGGAATCTTTTATAAACAAAATAAACAGAGAGAGAGAGAAAAATAGCCCATTGAAGCAAAAAGCTGGAATCAAGAAAACCAAGATGAGAAGGGAGACCAACAAATGTTGCCATGTGTCAAGTGGCTTTGGAGCCAAGAGTAACTGGCAACCAGTCTTCAGGAAGAAAACATTGCTTTGATGATGCCTTGATTTGGAGATTTTCTCAACCTCAAAACTGTAAGCTAATAAATTCCCATTGTTAAAGCTGAACCATGCATGTCATGGTATTTGCCATAAGCAGCCTAAGAAACTAAAACAGATTTTGGTAGCAGAAGAGTGGGGTGCTGCTATTGCAATTATCAGAAAGGTAGAAATGGCTTTGCAATTGGGTAATGGGTAGAGGTTGGAAGAACTGTGAGCTGTTTTCTAGAAAAGGCCATGATTGCTTCGAAGAGATGGTTTGTAGAAATATGGATGCTAAAGGTACTTCTGACGAGGTCTTAGAAGAAAATGATTTTGTTATTGGAAACTGGAAGAAAGGTGATCCTTATTTTAAAGTGGCAGAAAACTTAGCAAAATTGAGTCCTGATGTCAGATGGAAGGCAGAATTTGAAAACAATGAGCTTGGATATTTAACAGAGGAGATTTCCAAGCTAATTGTGGGAAGTGCAGTCTGGTTTCTCCTTGCAGCTTATAGTAAAATGAGAGAGGAAAGAGATAGCAGAGACCTGAACTATTGGGCAAAAAGAAACCAGAAATTGATGGTTTGGAAAATTCTGAGCTTCCAGAAAGTGAGTCCCCAGAGAATAGTGCTCCATGTAAGGGTTTAACTAAACATGGATCCAGTCAGCCATTTCAGGGCAAGTCAAGATTAGAAGTACAGGTGTTCAGGAAGGATCTGTGGAAAGACCTACTATCTGATGGTTTGGACCCCATGCAAAACTGACAAGCTTTTTGCTAGATCTGTTTGAAAGGAATCACAGCCAGCCTGGACTAAAGAAAAGGGACAGATTGAAAGAAAAATCACTTAAATGGCAAAACCATGAAAGATGAGGTCTGGACCAAAGACATCTTCTGGGCTAAGAGGCAGGCCCACACATGT
Source organism: Cabassous unicinctus (assembly GCA_029593785.1). NCBI lineage: Eukaryota > Metazoa > Chordata > Mammalia > Cingulata > Chlamyphoridae > Cabassous > Cabassous unicinctus. The sequence continues at coordinate 5,201 of JAQZBX010100844.1, read as the reverse complement.
ATCACGAAAGGTTGAGTCTTCCCTGGTACTTGTAAAGGATGGGCCTTCCACTACATTGTTCAGGAAGAGTGCTACCACTCCAGTTTTCTTGGATGCCTGGGGGACTGTAGGAAGTCTGGCTGCCACCCCAATGTTCAGGGAGAGCATGGCCACCACACAAGCACTTGGAATGGGTGGACTGCCACTTTATCAGAGTCGGAGAACAAAATATCATTTCATAGATGACTCTCAGACTTTATAATTTAATGGAATATGCCCTGCAGGGTTTCAGAATTGTTTGGGACCCGGGACCCCGGTTTTCTTTCCAGTTTCTCCCTTCTGCTATGGAAATGATTATCCTATGCCTGTCCCTCCTTTGTATATTGGAAGCAGATAATTTGTTCTCTAGGTTTTAGAAGCCCACAGATAGAGGGGAATTGTGCCCCAGGTAGACATACCTATAACCCATTTTGATGAGACTTTGTGCTTAGTCTTGTTATCGAACTGACTTAAGGCTTTTGGGCTATTGTGATGGAATGACTGTATTTTACATATAGAAGGAAATGTTATTTTGGGGTCCAGAGTGTGGAGTTTGGTGGATTTGAGTTCTATGTATCACAGAAAAGCATGTTCTTAAATTTAACCCATTCCTATGGGTGTGGACCCATTGTAAATAGGACGTTATGGTGACTCTACTTCAGTTAAGGTGACCTATCTCAATTAGCAGGGTGTTAAACCTCTTACTGGAATCTTTTATAAAGAAAATGAATACTGAGAGAGAAATGAATACTGACAGCCCATGAAAGCAAGAAGCTGAAATCAATGAAACCCAGAAGAGAAGGGTAAGACCAGCAGATACCACCTTATGTCTTGCCATGTGGCAGAGGAGTGAAGGATCACTAACAGCGGGTCTTCTGGAAGAAAGCATTGCCTTGTTGGTGCCTTGATTTGGACTTTATTTTTTCGGTCTCAAAACTGTAAGTTGATAAATTTCCATTGCTTAAACCAAACCATTTCATGGTATTTGCTTTAAGCAGCCTAGGAAATGAAAACAGGGTTCTCTGGGGAAACGGGACTGTCAAGAGATATATTTATATATACGTGAATATTTTATTGTTGAATTCTCCAGAAGAACCTGGTTTGCTGAAGTAGACATGGAAATTCTCCCTTCTGACTGCTGAAATCAATTCTCCTTTTAAAGCCTTCAACTGATTGAATGAGGCTTCTCTCATTATTGAAAGTTAGCTCCCTAGATGATTGGTAGATTTAATCAGCCATAGATGCAACCAACTTAGTGATGATTTAAAGCCAAAATATATCCTCACAGTTACAATCAGGCCAGTGTTTGCTTGGCCAAACAACTAGACATCATAACTAGCCATATTGACACATGAAATTATCCATTATATGTGTATATATTTCAATATCTTGTTTTCTTCCCTCTTTTATCCTTATATAACATATTTGTCATTAACTTTACATCTTAACATTTCATTTATAGAATATCAAGGAGAAGAGTGAATACCACACTCTTCTAGAGAAGGGCTAGTACATTTTTGTTTTACAAAAGGTAGTTATATCATTGCAGGCATAAGTATGACTTTGCTATTATCTTCTTTTGGAGATTAAGTGTCTTAGTTTCCAGGCTACTATGACAAATAACACACAAAAGTTTGGCTTAAACAACAGGAATTTATTGGCTCAGTTTCAGAGGCTAGAAGATTTGCTTCCTCCTGGAGTCAGTAGCATTCTGGCTTACTGGAAATCCTTGGGTTCCTTGGTTTTCCCTCACATGGCAATGCCTTCTCCTTTCTCTTCTACATTTCTGACTTTCCACTCTTCCCTGTGACTTTTTCTCCCTATGTCTGAACTTCTGCTTATAAATTACACCAGTAATGAGGATTAAGGCCTATCCTGAGTCATTTGTCCACACCGTAACTAAAATTTAACATCTTCAAAAAGTTCGGTTTACAATGGGAATTGCATTAATATTACAAAGGAATGGGGTTATTATAAAGAACACGTTTTTAATGTGGTACATAATTCAGCATACCACTTTAAATATGGTTTAAGGAGATATGTATGGGATTCAAGTTGACAAGAGGTGGGCTGTGATGAATTTTATGTGTTGACCTGGCTAGGTTATGGTGTCCAATTGTTCGGTCAAATACTGGCCTAGTTGTTACCGTGGAGATATTTCATAGATGAGATTAGCTTCTACAATCAATTGAGATTATGCTTTATAAAATGGGTGGGTCTCTTCCAATCAATTGGTGGTCTTAATAGCAAGAACTGAGAGTTCCAGAGGTGAGAAGAATTTCTTCCTCAAGATTTCAATACTGGAATTTCCAGACTACCAGCTTCCCCTAAGAAATTCAGACTCAAGACTTCAACATCATCTTACCTGAATTTTCAGTCTTAGGCCTGCCCTACAGAATTCAGACTTGACAGCCCCACAATAGTGAGACCCAATTCCTTATATAAATTTCTTTATACATGCACACACACATCCTATTGGTTCTGTTTCTCTGGAGAACCCTGACTGATACAGATTTAAGGGGCTCCATGTGTGTGTTGCGGCATATCTTCAATGTTTTGCCAGACGGTTTGCAACTATGCTTTAGCTTTCACATCCTGTTTGCACTGAGCTTCAAAGTCAGCCAGAAGTGAGAGTTTTAAGCCTTCTCAGGGCTTTTCTGGGCATGCACACAGACCTGCATGTGCACATGGCCTTCTGGAGTCCCAGAATTATTTCAGAGCTTCTCAAACCTTTCTATGGATATCTTGTTCCCCAATTTTTCCTTTTAAGTTTTTGGGTCAGCTTCTGTTTGTCCCAACTGTTATCACCACCTCCAGCAGCTGAGACAGTAGATAATTACTACTGGTTGTTTTTTCAAATGCCCCAAGGAATAGCTCTTGGTAGTGAAGTATCTCTGAGTCAGGTCAAATAAAGACAAGCCCTAAAAGTAGAAATTTCCAGGGAATTGCCAGACGAATCAGATTATGACAATTGTCTCATCCTGGAATTTTGGCAAGTTTTGAATGTGTTCTGCCTCCTCCAGTGGCTACAAGTTTTCACTGCTATTAATATTGTGGGGTTGTTGATTTTCAAGAGTACTGTGGAATTAGCAATAAAGAAAGTTAAAAATGCTATATTCACTCTTCTTTCTGAAGTTCAACCATTTTTTCTTCAATAAATACTCCTCAAATTGTTACAAGGCTTTGGCTAATTTCCAGAGTTCTGGAAAAACTAATTTTGATATTTTTTGCCAGTGTTCTCATTGTTTTTTGGACAATCAGGTTGTGGAGGATTCTTGCTCAGGCATTTCTGCTGACATCTCTACTTGCTAACTTTTGACATTTAAATTAAATGTTTTCCATTTTGCATCCATCTATCAATTTTTCCTAGATGTATTTTTGGAATAGCAATTCATAATCTTGATTGTGTTGGATAGTCTCTATATCTCTCTATAGATCAACTGCCATTTTTCTCTTTCTTGCTTTGTGCCCCAGGAAACTGACTTTGATGGATTGTGTCAACCAGTCACTACTGCCCCCTGGTTTCCAGTTATATTCACACAGTGGAAGACTCCAGCAAGAGATGGGAAGGCAAGAGAAAGATAGATGGAGGGAGAGGTTATTCTCCCACCTCTCTCCCTTCCAGGCCATGGTTTGGCAGTGGCTGTATTCCTCTACAAGACTATAACTATAGTTCTATAACCATTCTCTTCTTTGGCCCCTTTAGGACTATGGGTGATTATGGTTACCTGCTATTGTTAGCCTCAGATGTTTCACCACGCCTTGTCCCTGAACTCTTCCAGACTTTGTAAATATGTCTTCCATTAAATACCCATTGAGCAATTTTGAAGGTGGTGTATTTGGTCTGACCTGAGGATTTATACTTTATGGGTCTTAGTTAAGATTTCCTTTCCTACTCCAAGATAAAAGAGTTATTTTCTAAAAATGTCTGCTACTAGCTTTATTCCACTGATTATTTTATGTTTGTCTTTAATCTTTTTAGCATTCACCATTATATATGGCTAGCAGTAGGTATGCAGCTTTATTATTCTCTATACGTTAGTCAGTTTTCCCAAAAGTATATTAAAGTCTTTCTCCCACTGGTTTGTAATGAGTGCCAGTTACATAAAAATAAAAATTTAAAAAACTAGATCTCTAGTAATACAGAGTTTTATTTCTGAGCAATTTACTGCAATGGTTCTCTACAATGGACATTTTTGCTGCCAGAGGACATTTGGCAATGTCTGAGGACTTTTTTAGTTGTCCCAATGGGGGAGGGAGGATGTGTCATTGGCAGTGCATCAAGGATAAGAAGTCATAAAGCAGAACCAACTGCAATAGTCTCCCACCCAAAAACAAATTATCTGGTTCCAAATGTCAAGAGTGTTGAGGTAGAACCCTTCTCTAGTCTGTTCCAATGATCTGTATGCTGTGCTTATACCAGTACCAAACTACTTTTATCATCATATATTTCTATAGTATATCTTTTATTATTTAGGATGCATGCTTCCCTTCTTTAAAAAAATGACCATATCAATTTAATAATGTTATTGAATTACTCAAAATATTATGCTGACCTGTTATTTGGAATTATACTGACTTTTTTAAGATTACTTTCAGAAGACTAAACACCTTTATAATGTTAATGATGAGAGACAACTCTGGATAGCCCTGGACACCCGTTTCCTTTCCTCTATCAGTAGCTTATCCTAGAACTGACTCAGCCTCAGGCTGATATCAGCATTCTTGGCATGCAAACCTGTTCCCAGGACTCCTATATGCAAACATTGGCCCCTCCTCCAAATGCATACTCCTTGGGGTTGTTTCTTTTTCAGGAGATTCCTTAACATACTTCTTGTTACTTAGAGAAACTAAGTGTTCACCCATCTTCCCAGATTAACCTATAGATGTGTAATGAGGTTTGGGGGCAGGGCTCAGTCTTGGTCTTAGAATATTTTCAGTTTCACTTTCAGTTGAAAGTCCAACCTGCTGGTGGAGACAAGCCCTTCTCTATTGGAACATTAGCCATAGTGCAAATGGACATGCTATATAGGGTTGCATCAGCTGTGGAATAATGAAGATTTGAAAAATGCATGTGTTCTACTACTATTCTGCTATAAGTTTTCCTCCAATAATGTCTATATTATATCTGCCCCTCATGGCTCTAGCAGTGGAAGTCTATGACTTCCTTGTATGAAAGTTAC